>KE750158.1:21408-40590 GCA_000465285.1 Eidolon helvum | reverse complement strand
CATATTAAAATATATAATATAAAATTTTAGTAAAAAATATTTTTATTTACCTTAGCCCTATAATCTCTAAAATAGAATCTACTTCTAATCCCTCCATGTACTTCAAGCGAGGTTGAAATTCTTCCTGACATAAACTCTACCCAAAAAGCTCTTCACAGCCATCACAGCATTAAATATACTTATTAGCATTATGTACACATGCATTATATAGAAAGAAATATGTGTACAAATGTACATATTTATCTATATTGAATTCAGTTAAGTCTCAGTTAGTCCTAAATTGATTGCAGATGTATTTTCCTAATTTAAAATAACATTCAGTGTATTTAACACAAAGGTGTTCGCTCTCTCTCTGTTGTAAATCCAGTTTCTCCACCTCAATCCCAGTGAAACACCTTTTTTCTACAGCTGTTCTCTGATTGTCCTGTGACATCTTAGATGGGCAACATTACACTTCTTTACATTGCATTACATTTGCATCACGATCTATGAGCATATTAGCCACAATCCAATTTTTTATTTCAGCAAAAAAAAAATCTATACTTCTTTCCCTCAGCCCCTTTCAGGCTGTTGTAGGTACTTTCTTATGTGTGCTATGTAGGTAAACTTTCGTTTAGATTCTCTTTTCTGTCTAAGTACATACTTAGAATATTCACTTTGGTTACTGACTCACAGTGATCCAGTGATGGGTAAAAGAGAAATGAGGCAGCATTAGCCAGTTTTATGAACCACTAAAACTACACAGTTAGTGTTATACCTTTGAATTGGAGTCAAAATCAAGTTGAAAGTTAGCACAAGTAGCAGGTAAAAAGATGCTGGCACTGATTTGGTGACACTCTCCATTTAGACAAGGTAATGTCTACAATCCAAATTCCTGCATTTAGTAGTTAAGGCACCACACATTAAAAAATAATAATAAATCAACAGGAAAAACAAAGACCAAGAGCTATTTCTGGAACAAAATGCTATAGGTACAGAAGTAAAAAGTCCTGCCAGAGCCAGATGAGATGCGACTTTCTGAAGGAAGTGAATAATTTTTACTTGATGGTGAATCGTTAAAAGTGAACTAGATGATTAAACATAATGGAACAGACACATTAAACTGAAATTAGTAAAAAACATGCCTCTGGCAGCCTACAACCTTTTATTTGTTGTTGTTTAACTTGCCTTTTACAGTGGCCATGATGAATGACATCACAAAAGAAAAAAATCCAATTAAAATCTAAGTGCTCAATAAACCCCTAATGTCTGCTTGTCACCACCCCCTTCACAAGCACTGAAGTCTTACGTTTCCTCTTTTCCCCAAAAAGAGAGAAAAGAACTGGCCCCCAGCGAGTTCATAGGGAGGAAAGTGGGGAAAGAATACACAAAAGCTTTCGGAGGTTTCTGCTCTGTGCACTCTGTCAGCCTCAGACGCTGCACTTGGAGGAGGATGAGGTGAAATTGTTTTATTATCATACAATGCCTGAGTGAAGAGATGCATTTTCCCACTAGTTTTCAAATATTGATAAATCAGAATTAGGATAGGCAGAGCAATCCATGTTCACTCTCTTAGCTGGTGTCTCCACTGCCCTTTCATATCGTCTCGGGTGTTTGTTCTATAAGTCATCGAAATGGTCTCTCCTGATAGCAAAAAATAAGTTTCTGATTACTTTTACCTGAATAAATCTTGTGACCAGATGTAATATTCACCCACTAAGTGTGCAACAATTACATATTGAGAGTGATGACAGAATGGGCCGAGGGGAGTCTGTAATCTAGTGGAACACAGAATAAATCACATGGAAAAATGGCAATTGCCTTCTGGTAGAAGAATAGTGGCTTTTGATAATAGATTTTACCTTAGAGATAACCAGGTGTTTGCAAAATTGGGTTTTCAAAGTCCTCACAACAAAGTTCTCAAAGTCGAAATAGGAGCAAAACGTGCCTATTATCAACTAAGAGCTAATAATAGTAATGATATCTTAAATTCAGAAGGCACTTTATAATTTATGAAACACATATTGTGTTTTTATTACATTTATGTAGCGATTAATGTAATATTTATATATAGTCTCTAATTAGATCTTCACGACAGCCTCGTCCTGTAGCTCTTATTATCCTCATTTTATTAACAAAGATCCTGGCACAGGAAGGTTAATTGACTCTGCTACAAGCCTATATTCGGTGAGTGAAAAAGAATGAGCAAGGCCTGTATTTAGGACGCCTGGTGCGGTGCGCCTGCGCTGTTCCAAGCTGCTAACCATCGCTACCCTAGAGCCAAGACCCAATGGGCAGTGATTTTGGTTTCGTTACTCACGAGTTAATGAAATAGCTATTTAAGAGCTCTCTTCAGTCATTAGAATTTGACGGTGGAGAGTTAAACTTTCCCCGGTGGCTCTTTCTGTGTGATCATGGTTTCAGCGTTTCCTTAGCATATCACATTATACAAATCATGGAGTACTCTTGTTTTACATTTCTTATTGGGTTTGTCTTACTTCTAAGCAATTTTCTCCTGTTCGCATTTATCTTCCATTATTTCTGTCAAATTGCTTTCAAGGCTACTAATTGTATGAATAATCTCTTCTTCAAACTCTGCTATTAACTCTGCTAGAATTAGCTGTGTGGCATCGGACGCAGTTTCCCTATCTCTAAAAACAAGGAAGTTGCACCGAATTTGCAGATGGTGCAGGCGAAGGCATGGAATTCTAATCCTTTTATTCTTTCACACGAGCTGTGTGATTTGGGAAACACTGCATAAACTGGAACATCAGTTTTCTTGACTCTATGATGATGGATTCAATTAGCTCATGTTTCTTGGAAAACTGTTATGGGAAATATCAAAACAGATCACACCCAAAAAGGATTGTTTGCACAAGAGAGTTTGGGAAAGCTAAATTAAATAAAGTTAAGTACAGTTTTGAACTGTAGGCACTCAGTCTTTCATATGTTAATTGGGACTGGATGACTCCAAGAAAGAAGTATTTCCCAGATTTATTGGACGACAGAACCATCCCAGCATTTTGTAAGAATGATATTCCATGGGATACACTTTCAGAAAGGTTGGGTTACATTACTTAAAAGTCCCTTTTTTGCCCAGCAATCTTATTTTCAAATGTATTTATGGACACTACTCTGAGTATTCCATGTAGTATTAATCAAAAGGACAAAAGTTGGCTTACCTGCTACTACTGTGGCCGTAACTGCTGTAACACGGCCCATATTCCATTTAGACATAGTTGAAATAGGCAGAGATGAGAGGCCTTCCCACTGAAACTAATTCATCTGTATGCAGCTGATACTTATAACTGGGGTGTGAAAGTAGTTCTCAGTAAAAAACACTTTGAAAATTTGTGAATAGGGCTAGTTAGAAGACCTATGAGATACTGCCTAAACTTTTGCTGAAGCGCATAAAGGGAAATACAGGAAATAATAGGAAGTTAACAATGTGGAAACAATCTTTGAGATAGGAGACATAGGCTACTTTCTAAGTTAGGATCATCCTCTTCCGCTTCATCACATTCAATCCTTCACTCAGACCCATTTCACTGACTGTTAATCATATCAGAGCTTCTGCTATGGTTACCTGCAGGAGAAAGAACCCATTACTTCATATGGCAGCCTATTTTACTTTTTAGATGGTCCTTTCCCATATCACACTAAAAGCTAAGTATTAAATGTTCTTATTCCAAGTGACCTTATAAATTATCTAGTCACAGGATTTTCAAGGCATTGTCCATAGTAGCACTTAAGATGTTTCTCAAATGCTCCAAGTTGAATTTCATAAATAAATAAGTAAATAAATTTCACATCTATGTAGAAAATTGATTATAACCATGTTAGACTCAAAGAGATTGACTAGTTTCCCTAAATTCACTAAGATAGTAAAGTATAGAGAGGGAACATACCCAGATCTCTCTGATTCAAAAACCAAAATCCTTTTCTCAATAATACGGTGCTTCTCTAGTGTGTCTGTGTACATAAAAGTGAGGAGGAAAGTATATTAGTAGAGCCTGAAAGCTATAACAAGAATAATGAAAATAGCTTCATTCCAGCCAGGCTAATATGTCCTTGGGTGTCTTGTGATTGCTTTGGCTTTTAGTTTTCCATTCTTAAAAATAAGAATTACTAAATTTTCTCCAAGCTCTATCCCAGTTCTGGAAATTTCTATGATTATAAAAAGCATGTTCATTAATGAACGGTATTTACTATAGAGAATTTAAGTAATAATAAAAGGAAAAAACCTTCACCCCTTAGAAAGGATTGAATGAAAGTTAACGTAGCATGCATCATAAAGACAAACAGTTTAGGATCACATGCTTGACTTTTACTTTCTTTAATTTTTTTTTCTACACTAGTTACATTCAGACCAAGATAGAGGAGATGGATCACTTAAATATATCCTTTCAGGAGATGGAGCAGGAGATCTCTTCATTATCAATGAAAACACAGGGGATATACAGGCCACCAAAAGGCTGGACAGGGAAGAAAAACCTGTTTATATCCTTCGAGCTCAAGCTATAAACAGAAGGACAGGGAAACCTGTGGAGCCTGAGTCTGAATTCATCATCAAGATCCATGACATCAACGACAATGAACCAATATTCACCAAGGAGGTTTACACGGCTACTGTTCCTGAAATGTCTGATGTCGGTGAGTGAGATGTGATTTCAACCACATAATATTTCTCCTCTAGTACATCAACTGAATAAAGAATCCTCTGAGTGAAATTTACTGAATTGAATAAATTTGGATGCTAAATTCTAAAAGTATCATAAATCAAACTATTTATGTCCTGTCTGTAGGTATCCTCGTGTTTCCTAATATCATTCTAGTCTCATTTTATTATTTTTAAGAAAACAGCATTTCTTCTCAAAATGAGGGTATGAAAAGCGACAGGGCAAGAGTTGGAGACGGAAAGAGAGACCATCTCATCTACTTCCTCTCCCACACCATTTCTTAGGAAGCCTTTTCTATTTCTCTTAGCCCACACTGATATTAGGCTCCAGGTAAGGATATCCCCAGTGGAAACAAAAGTCTGGATTTACCATTCAGACTAAAGAATAATGATGATTGCTTTAAGTAACTGTATATTTGGAGAAGAGACTCAAAGAAAACTTTTTTTTAATCCATAAATAATTCGCATAGAATACCTAAGGGATATATCCTTTACTAATTGGTGGAAATTAAGAAATTTAAGCAATAAAGAGAAATGATATTTTGTACACAATTCTACAATCAATTTAAAATTAATATGTATATTTAATTTTCTTAGATTGGGAGGAGGTAAACAGAGTGCACACTAAGAAAAAATCCTACTGACATCACTCTTAGCCACATTAATACACTTCATGGGAGACAATAACAAATTTTAAACTACTTGTTTAAGGGTTATTTTAATTTTCATTCAGCGTCAAATTCAAAAGGGCTAACTTACATAATAAAAATGTTTCTATAATTCTGTGAATCATAAAGCAGAGCTGTTTAAGTTCACAGTTCCAAGACTTTAAAAATATCTAAACCATGGAAATAATTACAAAACATCTAAATTTTTCTTGCAAAGAAGTTGCTTATCTCATTACTTGAAGCTACTTTTTCTTTTAAAATAAATCACAGACCATCACTAAGCAAAGAGGAAGATTAGAATTCTTTTAAGAGGAAGATTTGTTAGAAATAATATTTTTCCACTAGGTGGTAAAAAGCAGGAAAAATTAATAAAGGATATTCTTGTCATCTGCACCACCCAGAGCAATCATAATCAGATGTGCAAGTGGTCACTGTACAACCATAGGGGATGCCATTCACTTTTGAAGCCATTATAGAATTAAATATGAATTACAAATATTTAGGAGTAGCTGACAGAAACATGTTTTGAGAAAGGGAAGGCTTTTTTTCTAATGTGCACACAGGCAAAGTTATGTTGATATTCATCATTATCATAAATTAACATGTCATTATTCTGATATATAAAGACATTTTTAAGAAATTACATAAAGAAACAATCGCAGGCTGGTATAAATCAACTCTGGTGTCAAACAGACCTGAGTTTGAAGTTATCACTACTGATAAGCAGCAGTGTGGCCTTGGGTAAATGACTTGATTTCCCTGATCCTCCAGTTCCATAGCTATAAAAAATTAATAATAAATGTCAACTTCAAGAGTTATCATGAAGACAAAAGCAGAAAACAAGTGAAGAGCCCCAATAAAATATCTGGCAACTAGCAGGTGCTCAAAACATCCAGATAATCATATTCTAAAAACTATTAAATTGTGTATTAATGTCAAATACGAACATGTTTGACTTCTGTTAGTTCTCACTCTAAAATCATATGATGGTCTCATTCTCCCCAACTCCCTCGCTAAATTAAAAGGATGCATGCTCTATCTCATGCACCAACATTTGTACATCCTGAGCATCCAACCTTGACACAATACATTTGTTCATTAAATGAAGTAGGTTAGATATTACAAAAGCAGTGTAAAAATTCTAATATTCCCTAAATGTAACCTCTCTGCCCTGTTCATGGACAGACTCTAGTAGTATGCTTACTAGTTATCGAATATAAATACCAAAAGTTGGCCATAAAATGATCTTAATCAGAAAGTCTTCCCCTTTTTGGAAGTCATAGACCCCTTTGAGAATCAGATAAAATGTATGGAACGTCTCTTCAGTGAAATATACATGCAGGCATATACATATAAAAGTTTGCATGGCATTTTATGAGGGTTAGGAGTACTTGAAGGCTATTAGGCAACTGTGGTTCCTAAAATAATAATGCTGATCTAAAACATCAAAGCCTTCTTTGTACACTTAATTACAATCATTTTTTTTGTTATTATACGTTCCATATGTGTCTCCTTTGCTGTTTCAATTAATTCTTTATTTAATCCAAAACTACCTCTTCTATGGTTCAAGGCCTTTCAATCTCTTAGAATTATCAAATAGATGTATTCTTTAGGATGCTTTTATTTCCTAGTAACAGAAAACCCAATTCAAACTAGTTTAAAAGCTAGAAGTACTTATTGGTCACATTACTTAAGTCCAAAAGTGAAATAGACTTTAGACGTGGTTTAATTTGGGTTCTAGCTATTTCTCTGCAATTTTCTGTCTTATTCGACTTTGTTCTCAGGCTGCCCTCTCTAGGGTTACTAAAATAGCTGCTGCATTCTCAGTCTCCACTTCAGCACATTACAGTTTAGGAGAAAGGGCATCTCTGACACAGAATTTACAGCAAAATCACGAGTGGCCCCCTGACAGGACAACCTCTAAACTAACCCCCGTGGACAAAGTCTTGCAAGATTCAGATCGACCTGAGCCTGGAAAACTTGAAGGAAGCACCATAGAAAGTATCCAATTAAATCCCACCTTTGGAGATGAATTGAAATCGGTTCATCCAAAGTCATGATCATTCCCATGCTTCCTAACAACATTTATAAGTGGTGATAACATTCCTTTAGAGTGAGGAATCTAAGGCTATTTTAATCTAGCATACTACTGAAGCTCCCCACCCCCTTGCCTTGATAGTTTTATACAAAAGTAAGATCATGCTTTCTCTTTATGTGTGTGTATCAAGGATTTGCGACGGACCCTCGATTTATTTTTAATTCATGTTGTGTCATTACAGGCACATTTGTTGTCCAAGTCACTGCAACTGATGCTGATGATCCAACGTACGGGAACAGTGCTAAAGTTGTGTATAGTATCCTACAGGGGCAGCCCTATTTTTCAGTGGAATCAGAAACAGGTTAGAATTGCTTTTTGATCTTCTTTTTACAATCTGTAATTTTCATTGACACGCTCAGCTTAGCTAACATACTTTTTAAATAAAAACCATGAGTGAGATTGAATTTCCTTAGATTCGTCTGCCAAATACCAGTGATATATTTATAAGCATAACACCCAAATCATTTTAATCAAGAAATCTGACAACGGATCTTTTATCCACCATGTTTAAATATGGTAGATTCAGAAAAATTATACATTGATTTATTTTTTTCTTCCAATTTTTGGGATGAAGCTAGAAGGCTAATCCCTTCTGATGGCCATTTTGGCTCTTTATAAATATTCCAAGTCTTCTTTTTCCAGTTATTTGGTAGGATTGCATCTCTCTACCCTGTTCTGAAGCCAGATGTAGCCATATGATTTATTCAGGCCTATAAAATGTAGCAGTGATGTGAGTCACTTCTAAGCTAAACTTTCAGACCTGGTTTATACAATCTACCATGTTCCATTCCTCTTGCCACAGTGGTCATGGATGGAAACTGATATTGACATACATCTCCAGCCTGGAAATCCGAGTGTTACCATGAGCATAGTTTCCTGTTGGTCTGCTCAGAGCATGAGCAAAAAATAAACTTTAGCTGTATTATGCAACTGAGATTTTACACTGTTTATTATCACCTCATTTTCTATCCTATCCTAACTGATATAGCCTTAATAAAGTGGATTTTGCCTTAATGGAACCCTTTTCTCAACATCTCATTTTTCTGCACTTTCTCCACAAAATAGCATATAAATATGATTTTTTAAGTAAATATTGTTTGTACTGTCTAGTAAATGCTACACTTCTTTTTGTTATAATAGGAGTCAAGTTTCTTTTATACATTTTTCAAGCATCCATTATTAGTAGTAGAAATAAAAATCTTTCTAAGTTACTCATCCAGTTGAAATCAATGTGTTAACAGGTGCAATAAACTTGGAAAGAAGCCCAAGGAGAAAGAAAATGTTGAGTTAAAAACAATGAGGATGAAAATTTTAAATTATTCATCTTAAAGCACAAAAGGCTAAGGTGATCTGTATTTAAACAGAGAAGTACTGTTATTTCGAAAACAAAAGCAGCTGCACGTTCAGGACTATAGGAATAAAATTGACCTGTTCTCTGAAGTATTCTTGTCAAAAATAAAAAAAATAAAAAAGATATTTCAGCTTCATTAGTTGTTAAGCACTGGAATGTGTTACCAGAGAGGGTTATAAAGACTTCTCCAGTGATTTTTTTGAAAGAAAGTTGTTAATTTAAACATAAATCCCACATAGAGATTAGGCAAACTTTAAGAAGTTTTTTCCAACTAATTATTTTATAACTACCTAACAATAGAGGTAAACTTAATTTAAGAATGTTGGTCACTACTGAGATCAGCTGAACTAATGTTCACATCAGTTTTAGGAAAACTTAAATTCCCTAGGATCATACAATATGTTAATTATGAGAGAACTGATGCTGTGTTTTTTTAAGATCACAGTTTTGTGGTTTAGAAAATCCTCAGAACATTCATTATGGTGGGAATATTAGCTGAGCAATTAGCCAACTCAGTAAAGTGAAACTCAAGAGTCAGTTCATGTATATGGTTTCTTAACAATTCCCTCATACTACACCTAAATGTCTTTACCCAGCAGCTTCAGTCTTATATCACTGTGCCACATGCCAAATAATACCTTGCTGTGTCATCTTATAACACTTAATATGTATACTACTTATAGCCTCCAGGGTTTGACTTGTTCTCCCTGTTTTATAGGTGGGTTTTTAAAAAATATATCTATCTACCCTGTGTGGTTTTAATTTCCTTCATTATAAAGGCTAGCTATAATCATTTTTATGTCACCCAAGACATTTGCATAGTGTTATACAATATTGTGGGTGACAATATGTATTTGTTTGCGTAAATAAATGATTCCTAAAATATTTTTAATATATCCCTTTCCACTTCTGAATTTCATATCCGTAGGTATCATCAAGACAGCTTTGCTCAATATGGATCGAGAAAACAGGGAGCAGTACCAAGTGGTGATTCAAGCGAAGGACATGGGCGGCCAGATGGGAGGATTATCTGGGACCACAACCGTGAACATCACGCTGACTGACGTCAACGACAATCCTCCCCGTTTTCCCCAGAGTAGGAACATTTGATGGAATGACTTTCTTCAGTGCATTTTTGTAAAACTCTAACTTCAAGAATGATATTTATTTTTCCCTTATTGTTATTGTCAAAATTAGTGGATTTAGAAAGAACCAGCACTTTTATTAAAAATGAGCTGACATTGCTTACGTTCAGTAGATGTGAACATTTATGTTCCTGTATTGGTAATTATCTGAACAAATTCTGATATTGCCATAGTCATAAAAGCAACATCATTGTTTTATTTTTCCTTATTAAAAAGACAACCACAGACATAAATTTGCCTGTGCAGAACACATGTATACAACAAGCATGCTGCTGTTTGTTAGGAAAATTTTGACTTTACATTTTGTGAATTTAATCAGCTGTGTAATCTCTTTTAAATCCTCACAAAGCTCTGTAAGGGGAGGATTTATCATTTTACTGTTTCTAAAAATACATCTGTGGAAATAACTATGTATTTAATCCATTTGTACTCATAAATAGTTTTCTACATTATGGTTAATTGAGATCCCGAAAGACATCTCTAAAATCATTAACTCTCATGATTACAGAGGAAGCAAGAAGAAGGAAAAACAACATTCGTAAATGCCCACTTTATATCAAGCAGTGCACTAGACCCTTTCACGTAGAGCACCTCAAGTGGGTACTGGTTTTAATGTAATTTTCTTCCAAGAACAAAATTCCTTTCTGACCATGATTTCCTAAGAAAATTACCTGAATCCTGTCTTCCAGAATAAAATAGCTGCCCAAATATTAAATAGAAAGCCCACTTATTCAATCATGGCATTTTTTAAAGCTGGTCAGCTAACATTTGCTTCTTTTATAATGGAGATGCACATGGATCAACAGAAAATAGTTTTATTTTCTTGACTTTTTTCAAGTAATTAATCATAGTTGGCTAAATACAAAAACAGAATAGCTAACTAATTTCTGATTTAACAGGTAGAAGAAAGGTTTTAGGAACCCTAAAATATCCCCCACAGAGGCCCAAAGTGAAAATGTCAGGATTGCCAGACACTTTACCTAAAAACCTCCTTTTCCATATGGAAATGGATAACAAAAGGATGGATCCCCACCTTGATGTCATGGAAACCCTACCTCACCCTGCTGTCTCCTTGGGTAGCCCATGATCTTTAGTGAATACTGTACCAAGGCATGAGAAGGCAGAATATAGAAAGGGTAGGGGACGCTCCAAGTGGAAGTCAAATACACCAGAGAAAAACCTAGCTTGTTATCATTTTAACAAGGATAAGCCCAATACTAGTGGATTAATATTATTAAAGGACTATATTCTAGTGGCGTCATCGTCTAAATTTTTTCCAAAATACTTTGTATGGATGGTTGGAAAAATGTATGAGATGACATAAGAATAAGTTTTGTTTTACTATTTTATTTTTTTGGCCCTTAGACCATGCTGCCCTGGCAGATCTAAGTTGAAATTTATGTTTCACATGTAAACTAATTTTGCAACATGAGGACATAAGAAAAGTATATGTCTGTGAAATATAGGTTTCTAATTAGTAATATAAAGTCAAAAAAGGGAGAAATCTATGCATAGAAAAAATAATATAATAAAAATTAGAAGAAGAAATTAATCAAAAGGAAAAAAATTAAGAGCTTTATCTTTCCATATATTTACCTATATATATATCCCTAATTGCAACTAGACTAGCTCCATGTATGAGTGAAAGAATGTCTACTAGGATACATTCTCCAAATTGCTGTAATTTATTTTCACCTTCAGCTATTATTAGCAATGACAGAAAGAACTCTTTTTAAAATTACCTAGTAATTGGCTTAAAGTCACAGTTCAGTTTAAATTCTTTTCTATTCTTTCTGCTAGATTACATTAACAGGAGGCTTTGAAACCTTCTGCACCCTCTTCTTCTAACAGTTCAGTCTTTCTCACAATCACACCATAAACTTGGAAGCCTATTTACAGGACAAGAAAAGTGTTCTCCATTTGCAAAGAGATAGGTATGAAATAGAAGAAATATTTGTAACGACCATGAAAGTAAAGACATACGGAAAACGGGGCACCATTAATTATTTTAAGGAAAGCACAAATCTGCTCTCATCCAGGGTAATGCCTGAAAGAACTACTAGAAAATGGGTTTTGTCTCTATTATGATAGAATATATTTAGTCTACATGTGTTTGACTTATATCTTTCTGGTGATTAATAGGTACATACCAATTTAACACCCCTGAATCTTCCCCACCGGGTACACCAATTGGCAGAATGAAAGCCAGCGATGCCGACGTGGGAGAAAATGCTGCAGTTGCATACAGCCTTACCGAGGGAGAGGGGCTGGACATGTTTGATGTCATCACTGATCAGGAAACCCAGGAGGGGATTATAACTGTCAAAAAGGTAATGCCATTTCTTAAATACCATACAAATTAATGCATTTAAGTTTCTCTGATCCCCAAGTAACTGGGGACAATTACATCTCACATAAATATTCCTTCCTCTAGGTTCTTGTTTTACTAATCTTTTTATTTTAAATACCAACTCTAATTACGTTTGAGATCTCTTCAGTTGGCTTTTAGGGGTCGTCAGTAATCTTATGCATTTGTTAATTCCATACTTTCAATACATTTTTATTAAGAACCTCTTAAGTAAATAAACAAGCAAATGGTATACATAAAAGTACATAAAATAAATAATATAAATGAACAATAAATTTAAAAAACAGTGCCAGTCACTGTTCTAGATACTGGAGGCACAACGGTCCACTGAACAGGATGGTCTCTGCTCTCACAGAACATACATTGTAGGGAGAAAAGAGATAAGGAAACAAATAAACAAACGTGTGTAACTATAACTTTTGATACATGCTTTGAAAGAAAAGAATAATACAAGCAGAGATAATGATGACCTGAATTAGAAAGAGAGGAGATATAAAGCCCACAAAAATAAATTAACACAAATTTCCTGAAACACTTTTAGCTATTTTTAGAATACAATAATAAATTTTTTGTATTCTGAATTCCTATTCCCCAATGTATTTATTCACTATTCATTCCCTCAAATTGTCTAATGCGACAGAGCAGTATACAAAAGTGTGGCAACAATTAAAAACGAATAAACTATGTGCTTCAAAGCTAAAAATAATATTAATTTTGGTTACTTTTTTACTGATTTCACTTATCATGTATGGTGTAATATTTTCTCTCTCCTTTAACACACGGTTATATTTGCTGGTAAATATAAGCACAGGGAAATGTAAATAACAAGAAAATAATTTTTTCCTCTTTGGATTACATGTCTTAATAACTGGAAACACAATAAAACATGTTTAAGTGACACTCAGACCAATGTTTTATACTATAATATAATTAGGAAGCCCATTAGTGTGCATTAACCTTTTTAATTTTTCTGGTGCCTTATCAGATTCAAACTGAAATTTTGCCTAGCTGACTAAATCACATTCACTAATGTCTTGATTAATTGTGTTTCTAGTGAGTCTTGTCATGTTATCATCTAAAACTAAAAGTCAGCAATAAGCTGACTCTTTTTGGGGGGGTTCACTATGGCTCCAGAAGCAGGGATACTATTCCTAAAGACCTCCGACAACAATGATCATTACTTTCTTTGGCAAGTAATTAGCCAAATGCCCTTATCAGAATAGCACTTGGAAAATTTTATCACCTCATGTAAAAAAAAAAATTAATCTACTTTATATGAATAAGGAAGAGAGAATCATCATGCAAGCCTGTGCTTCTCAATTCTTGCAGCACATTAGAATCACTAGGGGAGGTGTTTAAATGTACAGATTCCCATTCTCCCCGCTCAGACACTGTGATTTAATGGTCCAAGATAGGGCTCAGATATTGGCAAATTTTAAACACTCATCAGGTGTACAGTTAAAGCCAGATGTGACAATATCTGACCCAGAATAACCAACCACATTTGCCAACTCACTCCTGCTTCCAAGTTCCCTTTCCTGCCCACTATACCTTGCACCCCTGCACCCATTTTCAAGGCAACAGCAGGGATGGTTTCAGCCCATGCTTTCATCAAGATCGTGTTGCATCTGAACTTCCATACCTTTGCCCAATATCACACCATGTAGTGATGTGTCTAAGTAATATAATCCTATTCATTTACCAATGATGTGCACTGAAAATGGTTCATGTCTTGGCTTTCTGTGTCTCGCCTGCTTTGAATATGTCATTCTTCCTCCCCCACACACAAGCTCTTGGACTTTGAAAAGAAGAAAGTGTACACCCTCAAAGTGGAAGCCTCCAACCCTCATGTCGAACCTCGCTTTCTCTACCTGGGCCCATTTAAAGATTCAGCCACTGTTAGAATTATGGTAGAAGATGTAGATGAGCCCCCCGTCTTCAGCAAACTGGCCTACATCCTACAGATAAGAGAAGATGCTCAGATAAATACGACAATAGGCTCGGTCACAGCCCAAGACCCAGATGCTGCCAGGAATCCTGTCAAGTAAGCACACTTCTGCACCACATCTGTTAGAAGTTTTGGTCGATTTATATTGAGATATCTGACTGCAAGTTGGAAAAAATGAATCCTTTTTTTTTTTTCCAATTCAACAGTGTGTCTTCCTGAAAAACTACTCTAAACAGCATCTTTTCTATCCTTGCTCACCCTAAATATTATTTGAGCAGCAGCATACACTTTAAAAACACGAAGTTTGGGAAGGAAAAACGTAAAATGAGCTATAAGGAGTTTACTGCTTATGTAGAAGAGGTAGAAGGTAATGCCTCTGAATGGCCTGAGATTTCTTTTTTAAGGTCTTAAATATGTTAAAGAGTGGTGTGGGAAAAGCCTTGTGAGAGGCTGTTTTTCAAGTATGGACAAAGCTATTGCATAACACTTAGAGGCAGAATCACGCTCCATTTGTGTGCATAATTTTTTTCTTTTGCACAAGTAAATAAAAACGAGGACCATTTCATGATACGTGTTTGTCAAACTCTGGGAAAATTAATAGAGCTGAATCCAATTTATACTATGGAAGTGAGCTCTATTTTCCCTGAACTTTCCTTATACCTTAGTCATAAAGCATGTTGCAGGAAAGCCCCACTGCTCTGAGACTGTTGAAGCTTCAGTGTTCTAGAATCTTATCATTCAAGCACTGGAGTGCACCAGCCTGCAGCCGTTAGCCAGAAGCTGAGTTGACTAGATGAGAAAAGTGCTAAACCAGAATATCATTGTGTAAATTATTCCCCATAAAGAAAGCAAGCAGACTGAGAAGCTAGAGGAGTTCTGGCCAGAGAATCCACAAATATATCCTAATCAGGGCACCTGCCTCGTGCTAGGTAGGCATGCTTAAGGCGGTAGGGAAAGACAGAGAATAATACCAGGACCTGATCTCATGGAGCTTACATTCTAACTAGGACAGACAGAAATAAGCAAACAATATATAATATGTCAGGTAAAAATAAATTGCGAGTAGTAAAATAAGACAGAGTATGGAAACAACGGGGATCTGGGGTACTATTTTAGGTAGTGTAGTCAGGCTTAGCCTTGGTAGGAAATAATTTGAGTAAATATTTGAATGAAATGAAGGGATGAATACCATGCAGACAGATATCTGGGGAGAAAACATTCCAAGAGAGGGAAATTCGAGGGTAAGGTCTGATAGCTCAGCATGTAGGAGTAACAAGGAGGCCTAGGCACATAGAAGACAGAGAGCAAGGCAGGGAGTGGTAAGGTATGAGGCTATGGGGAGGTTAAGGCAGGGAGTGGTAAGGTATGAGGCTATGGGGAGGTTTGTTAGGTGGTGAGTGTGGCAGGTCCCACTGCGGTTTATAGGCCCTGGTCAGACCAGATTTTATTCTGATTGAGGTAAGAAGCCATTGGAGAGATTAATCTAATCCAAAACTACCTTTTAAAAGGATTACACTGGCTGCACATGAAGAATATTATTGCAGATAAAAGTCTGAGGCTCTAAGGTGGTCATTTTCTAACTTTTTAGCCATTGAGCCCTTTGTTCAAATGAAACCTTATGGCAAGTCCCACATCTAAAACACAAAACTGGCTGACTTGCTTTCAGGAAATTATTTTAAATCACTGGGGAAATAAACTCTATTGTTCTATCATTCTACTAGAATCGGACTATAGTCAACCCAAAGTAGCCACATGTGAGCTCCATAGATCAAGATTTCCTTCATATACAGTTAATATTATTCATAAGGAAAATGAATGATGGCCTTTGCTTGTATAATAAAAATAATTTTAAGTACTTTCACAACTATTCTCTCACTTGGAGTTTGTTCTGTGTAAAGAAAAAAATCTTAGCAAGTCAATGTCAAGACCAATTTAAAAGTGTTAATGCCGGAAGCTTACAGATGTGAGTTCCGTTTGGTTTCCTCTTTGACGTGTCAACATGTTTTTAATTGAAAGAGATAATATCTTCTGGGAATTTAGGCTAAATTTTTATGTCTATTTTTCTTTTTATACCAAATACCATTTTTACCTACTAAGTTATTTCAAGTTTGTGAAAAGAAGTAGTTAGTTTGTCAGATTGGGTTGGCTGTCAACTAATTTTGAAGTTTTGGGGTTTTTTTTGTCAGCCCTCCCTTGGTACATACAGATTTAATATATAGATATAGATTTAAGAATAGAAATATACATAGATATATTGGTATATAAATGCATATTTCAGTGATTCTTTTTATAGGATAAAATTGATTCTTATATTAGGAAAGTATATTTATACATAGATTTTGATTATTCAAGACATACATATTGAACAACTAAGTGCTTGACAATGTTAGGTGCACAATTAATGCTAGAGGATTCTTCCTCCAAACACTGATATATCATTATGCAGGCACAAATCTTTAATTCTTCAATCATATAAAATAATTTTCTACCAATAACTTTATCACAAATGACCTTTGATTTTCATAAGTCTTATTAAACTGTCACAATAAGTACATATTGTGAAAACTTTACATGCAAACACACTTCCTCTCCTAACCCACTAACCTTCCTGACTTGAGGATGCATTAGAAGACAGATTATTAAATCACAGAATACAACAAAGTTCTAGAAGAAAAAAAAGAGCTACCTAGCCAAATGATCTGCTACAGTCATGGTGGGATTGATTACCTTGTTATCAGTTATGATTACAATTAATGTGACTGGATGGTAAATAGCCTGGATATAAATTAAAAATACTTTGGATAGAAAAACAAAAAATAAGTAAAGCTTTATGTGCAAGCATCTCTCCTAAACACTGTAGACATTTTAGGTTTTCTATTAATCTTTAAATATTCTAATTAAAGAAATGAAATAACGTACATTTCTGTATTCTGTAAGTAGTTATTTTCTCTTTAAAATAAAAAACTGCTTTCAATTAAAAGTTCCTCACCCTGTACCCTTTATTGATCGGAAAATATGATTACTTGTAAAACTTGAAACTATAGTAGGAAGAAAGGAGACAAGAAATGATTATTGCTGTATACGATTGTAGCAGCTAATAGCGGCAATAAGCAACACGTCTTAAGCTTGACATTTTTTATGAGGGAAAAATATATTTGTAGATAATTATTGAATTTCTTTCAGAGTCTATGAATATTGAGATTTCCTTTTTTGTAATTATGTGCTATAAATATTTACCATTCTCAAATTAAAAATGAAGAAAGATGATCAAGAGAATTCAGTGCTGTTGCCTAAATTCTTAATAAATGTTGATTCATAACACAAATGGAAAAAAACAATAGTTATTTCATCTTTTCAACCCTTTTGATAATAAAACATTAGATTTATATAAACTGAAACTAAAATTCTAACCCAACTTGAGAAATATGTATATATCCACTGTGATCTTCATTCATTCTCTTTAAAGTCAAGATTGCATAGCCTACAATAATGGAATATCTATTTTATTTTAACTCCTGCTAAATGATGAAAAACAGATTGATTAAAATAAAATGTATTGTTTATTATAATTCACTAGTTATATATTAAAACAAAACAATTAACTGAAATAGAATCTTAGACAGGATTAGTAACAAGAATTTGTTTTTCTTAGAGCATTCATAATAATTACACATTTGTGTGACTAAGTAGTTCATTTACTTAAATTGTGTTTCTACTGAGCTGACATTTTAAAGTCTCCTCCTATGATATTAATTCTTTGAATTCTCCAAACTCTCCTTTGTAGATATTTATCAAGTTCCTACTCTGCTCTGGGCACTGTGTCCCAGCCCTTGTGGCTCTCCAGTGTCCCGTTCATCCTTTAAGTGATTGGTCCTTAGTGTTTTTCTACCTTCACTGGAGATTCTCTTTCTAGACAGTTGAATAGGAAATCTAGGTTATCAATCCAGATCTTTATCTTGAGCTTCAGACTAGATATCTCATCCTGGGCTTTTCTCAGGCACCTCAGTGCTAACATATCAAAATGGGAACTTATGACCTTCCCCAAATCTTGTTCTTCACTGCTCTATCAGTTTGTGTCAGCACTTCCAGCCATTC
Source organism: Eidolon helvum (assembly GCA_000465285.1). Taxonomy (NCBI): domain Eukaryota; kingdom Metazoa; phylum Chordata; class Mammalia; order Chiroptera; family Pteropodidae; genus Eidolon; species Eidolon helvum. The sequence continues at coordinate 22,260 of KE750158.1, read as the reverse complement.
TCAATTCAACCTGTGACCTTAGTTAAACGCGATTTAGATTGTGACACTCCCCTACTTAAAATCCATTGGTAAAGTCACATCACGCTTAGAATAAATCCCAACTTCTTACCATAGCCAGCCCATCCTTCTACAGTCTGTCTCCTGCCCCACTAGCCTCAGCCACACTAGTCATCTTTTGCTTCTTTGAACATTAACAGCTTTAAAAATAAAATGGATAATAGACAAATAGTGAATAATCCTACTTATACACCCATGCACGCACACACACACACATTGAAGTTCTGAAGTTATAAAAACTTAAGTTAAATTGTAGCAATTACTATACAGACTTTATCCAAATTACATATAAAAAAAGAAACTTTAGTGGAGATACTCGAAACCATACAATTGTCTAGTGGGTTTACTATTAAGACCTCAGTTGTAAAGAACTGATTTCTCAGAATATTTTGCTTAATGGTAAGTTACAGATATTCAAATATGTGCTACAGGTAGGAAAAAAATCATGAAACAGATATTCTTGGGAGTAGTTTTTGGATGTGAGAATAGCGAATACAAAGAAAACCTTTTTAAAATTCTACTCTGCATTTTCAGGTATTCTGTGGATCGACACACAGATATGGACAGAATATTCAACATTGATTCTGGAAATGGTTCCATTTTTACATCGAAACTTCTTGATCGAGAAACACTGCTGTGGCACAACATTACGGTGATAGCAACAGAGATCAGTAAGTCCAACCTCATACCACTGCTGTCGGGGACTGACAGAGTGAGTGTCTTAGCGAGGGCTGGTGAAGCGCGACTGAAACTTGTCACCATGCATCAATGACCCTGCTCCATATATATGGAGGG
>KE750158.1:6154-19304 GCA_000465285.1 Eidolon helvum | reverse complement strand
TTCATCGTATCAAACTCTATGCTGATTCCAAATCAGTCTTAAGTTTTCATTAAAATAGAATAATCACAGCTTTTTTGGAAAAATCTTTATTAGTAAGCAGATAGTTTTAAGTACCATATACACTGGAAAGTAATAACTAGAACATATTTTACAAATGCCTATAATTCATAGTTCTGCTTATTTACATTGCCCATCTGTACAAGCAATACAAATTCATGAATGTCTTACTGTTTTACACATTTGTCCCCATCTGAAACAGGTCTTTTCTGCCAGTGATATAAAAATTATATTACAATTTGTCAAAATAGAAGTACACTTCTAAAATTCATGTTAAAGTGGGAAGCTGAAGTTATGTTTTATATACAAATTTTCTTTTTAGCTTTTCAAAAGTTGATGGCTAATGTATATGTAGAGATTGCTAAACAGGCTGTCCAAAAGTGCCTCCATTTTCTTAAGTTGCAATGTTGTTGTAGATCATTTTATAACTTTGTGTCACTCTAGGGCAGTATTCCTCAACCTGGGTAATTTTGCCTCCTCATGGGACATTTGGCAATGTCTGGGGATATTTTTGACTCTTGTATCTAGTGGGAGGAGGCCAAGCTCGCTGCTAAACAACCTACAGAGCACAGGACAGCCTCACAATGAAGAGTTACCCCTTGTTCTATTTCCAACCCATCAGTTCTTTGCATAGAGCGAATTCATTGTAAATTTTCTAGAGGACATCATTTTTGAAATTAAAATTAGAAATCATGTAGTCAAGTAATTTGCTGCAAACCTGTAAGATACTCTTTAAGGTAGCAAAACTTTATGACAGCTTTACGGCTTTGGTTTTAGTTGATTCAGACCCTCCGAGCTGTTGACAAGGATGACCCTTACAGCGGGCACCAGTTCTCGTTCTCTTTGGCCCCAGAGGCAGCCAGTGGTTCAAACTTTACCATTCAAGACAACAAAGGTAAATGAGCCCAAGTTACTTTCTCTGCCTATTTATATCTGTGTCTGTATCTACTCCCCTGACGTGATACGGTATCTACATAATTCGCCACTCTGCTTTCTGGTTCCAGACAATACAGCGGGAATCTTAACTCGGAAAAATGGCTATAATAGACACGAGATGAGCACCTATCTCCTACCTGTGGTCATTTCAGACAACGACTACCCAGTCCAAAGCAGCACGGGGACAGTGACTGTCCGGGTCTGTGCATGTGACCACCACGGGAACATGCAGTCCTGCCATGCCGAGGCCCTCGTCCACCCCACGGGACTGAGCACGGGGGCTCTGATTGCCATCCTTCTGTGCATCGTGACCCTACTAGGTAAACTGCTTCTCCCTGCATCCTCTCTCCCCATGGTGAGGAGCACACACTGTCACTGTGGCACTCTAGATTTATCCGCCTCCCCCATTAAGACATACAGCCCAATCTAGGTGAGTGGAGTTATATGCTGAGAATCTGCATTATTCAACCACGGACTAGTTTTGGCTTGAATATGGCTTTGGAGAATGAACAGGTGTGAAACTTGCCCATGTCTTTACCAACCCAGGGAACCACTGCACCAAAAAAGAAATCTCTTGTCTATCAGACTGGGAATGAATCTCAGGGGGACTTGAGGGCAACATAAATATGCCCTTTCCATTTAATTTGTTGGTTAACATTTAATCTGACAATGTTTGAAAAGAAGATGTCTTCAGGCATGGAGTATATGGTGAAGGCTCCTTCTAAGAAGGTAAAGTTTAAAACTCAATGGGAAAGTGGAAAGAGGAATGTGATGACTTTTTCTCTCTCATACAGGAAAATAAAAAGCAATGAAATTTTCTCTGTCCCAGCAAACTTACTTTGATCTACCCATTTAAATAACTACCTTCTTAGACTTGCTCCATATTACCATACCTAATGTCTATATTTCTCAAACTCTTAATTATAAAGAACTTCTGTGACCAAGGAAATAAATCTGGGACCTAAAAGAAATGAATATAATAAAAGCAAAAATCAAGGTCTAAAAACAAAATGGAATTTTTACTCCCAACCAATTAGCATACAAGTCGAGCTCAAAATGCTCAATAGACTCTTGACTGTTATGAACTAAGAAATCAAATGTTAGTTAATGCAGTCTTTCCAGAAACAGAAGTAAGATGTGTATAGCTTACCTACACAATAGGAAAAGAAGAGTAAGAAGTTAGAGTTAATCTGTATTACACGGGGGTGGGGCTACCTTTTTTAAAAATGACAATATAGTGACTTTGAGAAGAGTAAAGGAAGACTTATATTCCTCCAAGAAGAGAATGCCTAGAGATCCCTTCTCATGGGCTTTGCATTCCAGATCAACTTTCCAGTTATAATAGAAGGCTTGAAACTCCATCACACCACTCTGGTTCTCTTTGTCAACTAATCTTTGGGGAAAGTATTAAGACATGAGGATAAATAAAACCGACAGTATGCAAAGACAAATTAGTGCTTCTAACGGTACGTCTGTCAAAATTGTTTTGGAAGAGATGGATATGAATTTTTTTTTTTTTAACACCTACGGGGGGGGGGGGGCCTAGGTGGTGTCCCATCCAAGTACTAACCAGGCCCGACCTGCTTAACTTCTGAGATCAGACAAGATCAGGCACGTTCAGGGTGAATTTTTTTTTTTCATCAAAGAAAAGTTTATTTTTAGAAGGGCTGGATTGGCAGGCTTGTACTCTGGTAGAAGACCGTGGACTCTTCTGTGGTCTATGGAAGAAGAGCTGACTCTCATGTCATAGAGGTGATTCTTCCTTTCCCTCATCATCTACCCATTTTCTCCTCCCCCTTTTCTTCTTTCTAGCCAGCTCCCTGAATCTTCCCTTTTCATTTCCTTTATCCAGTGAATTTGCCGGCTCCCCATTATTCCTAATTTGCCTCAGTGCCTCCTACATCTTGCCTAGTCTCTTCAGAATTCTGTACCTAAGAAAAAAGGGGGGGAAATGGGATTTAACCTATAACTAGGCTCATAACATGGGCTAGACACTGAGCAAGGTGCTTTATGAATGTTTTTCTCACTTAATCCTCAGCACCATCTGTTATGCATTTATCTGCATCTTAAATATGAAAACGGAGGCTCCAAGATGTGCAGTCATGTAGCCAAGTCACACAGCTTACAGGTGGCAGAACTAAGTTCCAAACTCAGGTTTTCTCCCCCGCGAGCCCTGGTGCTTCCACATTGCACTCTACTTTCTTTGTGAGCTTATGGAAGGCAAGGCAACTTCCAGGCTGAGAGAGAGCCTGCGCTGAAAATGAGACAACTGAAGAAAATGGAAGCACACCTGAGAGTTCATAAGAGGAGGAAAGCCACATTTAGACAGGAGAAAATCTGCAGTCAAGAACATGCATCATGTGTCATCTGTTGTTTTATTTACAAAAGTAAAACAACTACTACATCTTGTGTGTCTATGGTGCTTTAGAGTTTGCAAACTTCACGTATATTAACTCATTCCTGACAACAACACTGGACATTGTGATACTGCTTCTCTTTTCAGAGAAGAAAACAGACTTAGAAAGGTCAAATCATTTAACTAAATCTAGGTCTGCTGATCTCAAATGCCTTGCTACTTTCCATTTTTATGATGGGATTTGAGCACAAATTTGTCCAAGAGTCTCTCCCTCCGAAATAATCTTATTGCTGTCCTGTGGTCTGAGGGAGTAGGGAAAAGAGGGAGGCACAGTTACTGGGAAGGGTACCTCCTCACCACATTACTTTCTCAGAACCTTTTTGTTCCCTGTGCTTAGATCTCACATTTTCTCAGTTTATAAAAGTTAGCTTTGGAAAGCTTCTCCTTCTAGACAGCTGTGCTCTTGAGAAATTCTGTTCAGATGTGCATTGGACTAATAAGGAAAAATATAGGCAGTGGTAGCTGTACGAGAACTCGGCAGTGAATAAATGCCTTCAAATGACTGAACGTGCCCTCTCCTAGACAGCTGCACTTTCTGGTGTGCATAAGACTAAAATAAAAGATATAGGTAAATTAACCTGAGAAGAATTAGGAAATGAAAAATACCTGCTATCTTGCCTCAAATGATGGAAGAAACCCGTGGACATCAGAGTTTAATTCTTTGAGAGTGAGTTAGCTCGATCCTATTCTCTAATCCCAAACACCATCCTTACTTACAACGCTGTTTTGCAAATCCATGTCACTGGCCACACTGCAAAGCAGTATAAAGGGTACATTGTGAGCATTCCTCTGCCCCAAGCCCTATAATTTTTCACCCACCCAGATCTGAGAATAAAGTGAAGGCATGCAGAAGCATCCATAACCTCACGTGAGGTGGCCCTTCCTTTCTTCTCTCCTCCCCTGCTCGCTCTGGTCCAGCTACAGTGTCCCTAAGCACTGCAGGCACACTCCCTCTCCAGGGCCTTCTAGCTCCATCCTCTTCACCAGAGAATTCTCTGATTGACTCCTCAGGCCTTTGCTCAAAAGTCACTTCCTCAGTGATGCAATCTCTCCCCCAAAAAACATATACAGCCTCAAAAATCCTCCTTATTCTGCTCTACTGATCACCTAATAATTTCCTTATTATGTGCAGTGTTTATTTTCTGTCTCCATCCACCAGCACCACCAGCACCACTCCTGCCCGCCTTTTTAGGGTGGGGGGTCTTCATCAATTTTTTTCATTAATACTGCCTAGTACTATACCTGGCACAGATTAGACACTACATAAATATGCAATGAATGAATGAATGAATGAATGAATGAATACCCTGAATCGATGTGACAAATGAGGCATTAGAATCCTCTCTGGCGGCAAAAGAGAACGTGTACAGTTACACAACCACACATTTGAAAATGGCAAAACTGTATTTCCTTCAGAAATAGTCTATAATCCAAATATGCATCAAACCATGGTAATTAAGAGTACGGGCTTTTTAGTCTGGCTGACCTGAATTTCAATTGCTTGTTTGTGTGACATCTCTAAACCTCAATTTCCTCTATGTAAAATGGGATTATAATGATGATACCTATTTTGTAGGGCTATTATGATAATTAAATGAGATCAGTATGTAAAGCCCTTAGCGCAGTGCTTGACACATAGAACTGTCTCAATAGATAACCAATTATTAATACTATCAACATCTGAAAGGTTAATATATAGACACATGGGTGTGCATGTATCCATTAGTATATGGGTGGATACATATATCCACTAAAATCCATTATTCAGTAATTCTTATTAAGAGAGTTCAATTTTCATAGCTTATAAAAATGGGACCATGTTATGAATAAGAGAATAAAAAGACATTATTGGTACTTCCAGTAATAAACTCCCCTGGACAAACCCTGTAAAACAATGCATTTTCTGCCCTGGATACCTCTTTTCTCTCTAAGCTGTTGCTATGTTTTTACATATGTCCATTGGTAAATGTGTCTCTCTATAGGTAGTCAGCTGGGTTCTATCCAGCCAGCTATGAAGAAACATCAGGAGCTATTTAAACACAATCCTTGCTTTGCCTCTTATTTGAATTAGGAGAGAGAAAAAAAATGACTATCCGGGCAACAAACTTATAGAACATGAAACTTTGAAGGATTTTTTTTTAAAGTTCCCACTTATTTATTTTGTTTAGTTCATGCAGAAATAATCGGACATGCATATTATTACCCGACCCTTCAAATGGACTGATCTTGAAGTCCAGAATGACTTTCTACGTGGTATCTGGGTCTCTTCAGGTATTATCTGTAATATTTCCTCATGTGTGGGAAAGGTATGCAAATATTCACAACTCCATTTTGGGTTTTAAACTAATTTTACACTTTTCTCAGGAAAACAAAAAAGAAGGCATAGTGCAAAAGTTATTTTAGATATGGAGTTATGCAAACCCTTTGACACATTCGGAAGGTGCCAGCCTTGTGCTTTTAAGCAGTTTCAGAGCATTTTAGGTGTTCAGCATAATTTGCACTCCTACAGCAGTATTCTCACTGTTGCTGAGCTTTTTTTTTTTTTTTAGTAGTATTTTATCTTTTTTCTTACCTTGAAACTAGTTTGCCATTTCAAAGCAAAAAGGAACTACTGACAAAATATGACAATGTTTTATCTTCTACTTAAATTGTAACCTTCTCTCAAATATTTACTCCATTTCTTTGGGTCCTGGTTTGATGGTGCATGAAGGTAAGTGCATCCTTAAAGAAAGAAAAGTGGAGTCTGCACTTTCCCAGAAAACTTTCAAAACTTCATACTGGAGGCCAGTGTTCCTTCCTGGCATTAATTGGGTGGCAAATTAACTTTCCCTTTCCTTTCTGTTTTGGTTCTGCTTCCAGTGACAGTGGTGTTGTTTGCAGCTCTGAGGCGGCAGCGGAAAAAAGAACCTTTGATCATTTCCAAAGAGGACATCAGAGACAACATTGTCAGTTACAACGACGAAGGTGGTGGGGAGGAGGACACCCAGGCCTTTGATATCGGCACCCTGAGGAATCCCGAAGCCATAGAGGACAGCAAATTACGCAGAGACATTGTGCCCGAAGCCCTTTTTCTACCCCGACGGACTCCAGCAGCTCGTGATAACACCGACGTCCGAGACTTCATTAACCAAAGGTTAAAGGAAAATGACACGGACCCCACGGCCCCGCCCTACGACTCCTTGGCCACCTATGCCTACGAGGGCACCGGCTCAGTGGCCGATTCCCTGAGCTCGCTGGAGTCGGTGACCACGGATGGAGACCAAGACTATGATTACCTTAGTGACTGGGGCCCGCGGTTCAAAAAGCTCGCAGATATGTACGGAGGGGTGGACAGTGACAAGGACCCCTAATATGTTGCCTTTTTCATTTTCCAGTACGACACTGAAGTATGTGAAGTGGCTATTTCTTTCTATTTATCCACTGCTCCGTGAAGGGTTCTCTGTTCTGCCCGTTCCAAAAGTCAATGGCTGCAGTCATGTGGATCCAGTGTTAGAGACTTTTTTCTAGTACACTTTTATGAGCTTCCAAGAGGCAAATGTTTATTTTTTAGTGCATCCAGTTAACCATGTCAGCCCAACAGGCACCATGCTGGAGGAGAAGACGGAAAGTAGTAACATGCTCAATTCTACTGACCTGGCCTTTTTTTGTACTACCCTCTATTGACTCAGGTCAGCTGACTGCTCTGACTGTACATTTCACATGCTAACTGAGGGATTGTACTTTCATGACAAAATATAGTTTTCATAAAAGAAATGAGAGGGGAACAACTGTGAAGTTGTTCCTGGTATATCATCAGCTCACAAGGAGATAATGAACTATATATGGGTGTGTATGTCTCTCACAAAGAATTTAAAATGACATTTGACCATCCTGTTTGTTCTTCAAGAACCTTTTCTAGCACCGATAATTATTCAAAACATGAAATCCACCTATATTTTAAGATTCTCATTCCTCTTTAGGAATAGAAGCAAATTAAATAGTAACATTCAAAAACAATAGCCAAAAAAAATAAATAAATAAGGCCTCATTCCTCACCACTAACTCATAATTTGTTGTATATTAGACATGCAAAAGTTTACCCTTGTACCATTCAAATGGAAAGGGAAAATAATAATGTTAACAAAGGAAATACTTAATATATTTTAAAGTTTGGGCCACCAAATGTACCACAGATCACTTGAAATTTTTTCAACCATCAGGACGTTAATTACAAATAAGTTTAATTTTTTAAAAGTTCTTGAAGGAACTTTTCTGAGATACATTTCAACTCCTTGTCTGTAGTTGTCAGTATTATTCTAATATATACTTGAAAGTAGCAGTGTGAAGTACAATAATTCATATTCTTTAGATACTTCTTATAAAACTAAGTTGCATTAGTAAAGGTAGACTAAATAAAACTTAAATCCCGCTCTTGGAGTTTAATAGGGTGGTGAGGGCCAGCCACACTTGAACCTGATACCCTGTCCTTCACATCCAGAAACACCTATATATTTATATAATGTGATAGATATAGACAAACATTGAAATCATGGCCAAAACCTGCATATGATATGTGTTTGGAGGACGTTTAGAAAGGGAAAACTTGGATTTCCTTCAAAAAAAGTGTCTCAGATTGTAATTAAATAATAGTTAACTTTCAAAAGCATTAACATTTTTCATTGTTTTTAATTTTATTTCCATGGCAACCCTGCCATCCTGGTCTTTGAACTAATGATAAAGTAATGGTCTCAAACTATGACAGAAAAGTAATGTACAATCCATCCAATCTATTGTTTCTTTAATTATGCAATTAGCTTCATAGTTATTATCCAGAGGACCCAACTGAACTGAACTAATTCTTTTGGCAGGTTCAAATCATTTATTTCATATGGCTGTTCTAATGATTTTTATCATTAAAATCTTACTTGTGCAGTCATCAGAAATTTCCAAAGTACTGTAATGAATACATCCTTATTTTGAAAACTTAAAAAAAAGGCTACACACACACACACACACACACACACACAATATGTACTTAAGAATATGCTGACTTCAATTATTAGTCTTAGGGATTTATTTTCAATTAATTTTAATTTTCTACAGGTAATCTTAGTGTCATTTCTATTTGGGGATAATGTCATATCAGCACATATTTTCCATTTAGAAACACACTTGTTTAATTAAATTTTTAAATGGGTGTATTACCCAGGAAGTAAAAATGCCACCTTTAAATAAGAGAAATGTAGTGGTCGGGTTACCCATTTAGAGTGAAAAAATTTACAACCATATTATTCCTTGTATTTCCTGAATGGTTTCCTATTTTGTAAAGGATTTCCTTGTATACTAACAAGTATTTCATGCTTGGGTCATTTTCTGCTTTCAGGGTTTTCTTTTGCTAGTTCTCCATACACACACACACACACACAGGAATGCAAACAAAATACTACAGGAGGACTTCTCTGTAATGAATTGATACATATCAAAGTCACAAGTAAATATCGAAAAAAGATAGTTTAGTAAAGTTAATAACAACTAGTTATAGCAATAGAACAGCACCTTAATCACATGACTTACTGTAAAATTAAAGAGTTCTCTATCTTTATGTTTCATGTCATGTAACAAATTGAATCAAGAAAGATGGTCCTATAAAAAGAAAGCTATCATCAGAAGTCTTACTTTTGAACTTTCGGTGTTAATTGGAATGGCTGAGGGTTGACACTAGCAACTTCTAATGTTCAAGGGTAAGGTTTATTCTCTCCTCAAAAGTGAAAGTAAGTAGTTTCGTAGTGAAATATTTGAAATGTCATTGGCAGGGGATTTTATCCCATCCTAAAGATGATAAAGTGTACTAAGAACAGGTTATGACTAAATATTGAAGTGTTTCATTTCTTACCACAAAACTTGATGATGAATCTCTAAGAATTGGGATAATTTGAGACTGAAGCTGAATATTTAGCACTAGTCCTGTAAGTATCGAGGTAGAGTAATATTTTCCTCTAACTAAGACTCTTTGACATCGTGGAAACAATAAGAGCCACAGTTCCATCACTCTACACAGGTCTAACTTCCTTCCCACCAAAATATCAGGCAAAGGACCAGGGTCAATATGAATGATCACTGGAGAAAAAAATTAGTTTTCAGCTGACTTTTCACATTGTCTCTGTCCTGATATTAGATGTTACTAATGAGAAAGATGAAAAGTGAGAAGGGGTAAAATTTTTCATACTTGCTTTAATCACTGAGAAACTTAAATTCATTAAATATAAGCAGATTGCTTTAATGGGTTGTTTTCAGGAAATTTTTTCTCCTCTATTCAAAGGGGACAATTTTTCTAAACCATAAAGATGTTCACTGGAATAAGCCAAAATTTTAAAAATATTAAGCCATTGTGCATAAATTTAAAGCCCCTTCACTTCATGGCCACTTTCTGCTGAAAGGCCTGGAAAATATTTGTCCCCAAATAAAAAATTAAATCAAATGCAGGAGAAGCAAAGATAGTTCCACAGAACCATAATAGAGGGTATCTGGGCACAGTAAATATGTTTTTTCCAGTGCTTTCTTAGCTTTACAGTTTAGGTGCATAAAGAGAAGTTCAGATACAAACTGTCTTCATTTTCAGATGAAATAAATCCTGGCAATTCAGTTTTAACTCAGTATAAAAATTTTGTGGTTTAGTTATCATTTTCAGCTCTTAAAAGTTGTGCAAAAGTCCTGAAAAGCTGAATCTTTATCTTAGAAGCATCCAAATTTTATGGTCTGAATTAAATTTAGAATGTTTCCATTATTTTCATTTTCAAGTACATAATTTTAGATGACCTGATTTGCTGAATAATACCTTATATCAAATGTTTTGCTTTGCAATGGGCATTTTATTGGAAATAATAATGTATAAACTATGATTGGGTATTCCTCAATTCTGAATACTTGAGGAACATGAAATGTATGCAGTTGAAAAGAAAGAACTGATTCCTGAAAACAAACTAAATATTTAAATCAGGTACAGCTACATGAATTTTCCCTAGGAATTGAACCACCAAATAAATTACTGTATCCTAGTTACTAATTTTGAAGTAGTGAAAATACTTTGGAAGAACGCTCTAAAAAGTCGCGATCTCTGCTATTTTGAAAGGTATCCTCTGAAAAGTCATGTTTGTGTAATTTTAGTTTTTATGCTTTTATCTAGATGAAATCTGTTTTGCATTGTGACAGGATCAAAAATCTAAGCAGACCACTGTGTTTACATTAACACTACAACTCAGTCTTCTTTATCAGATTATAAGAGTGGAAAGATTAAGACTTAGTGTGTGGATGTTCAGCAAGATTAATTTTTCTGACAAGCAGCTTTCCTTTCCAAAGAATACAGAATTCCAGTATGGTCCCCTTAAAAGTTCAGCGCTGTTACAATTGCAGCATTTTTAATCTCCCTTTGGTATCTTTATGGAATAATTTTCCAAAGGGATAATTCTCTACTAAAATATATCAGACCCCAACCATACTCAACGTGCAGGGCAATATCCTCTTAGAAAAGAAATACATTGACTAACACTCTTGTTAAAAGTTAATAAAGAAATAGCTCATTTTTAAAGCCACAGGTTTATGGTCTCTGCATCGTCAATTTAATTTAAGCATTGCTGAGACAATCTTTAATCTACTCCCCATTTTATAATACCTTATTTATGGTGCATTTTCATTTTTTTAATTTGGGGGGAACATTAGCCTGACAGAGCCAGCAGATAAAAGTGCCGAAAAGAGGTCAAATAGAAACGAAGCCTATTACCAACTATATTTCAGACAGGACCAAGGCACTTACTGAGAACTACTGGGTTATTAGATTAATTTCAAAAGAGCTTTTACAAGTTACTTAATTCTATTTTTTTTTAAGCCCATGCACCACAAACTCAAATTTTTCTTCAAATGAGGTTAATTTGACAAATGAGGCATGGACCCAGCGCTGTGGAAAAAGCATTCCACTATAATGAGATCTTGCTCTTTCTTGCGAGACTATGCTATATATGTAAATATATCTAGAGGCACCTTCTATAAGCTTTTAGTTTCCTATGATCTATTAGTTTAGTGTTTATTAAGGAATTAAATGTATAGAATTGCTAGGCATTCAGGGGGAATGCTGTGTAGCAAAAGTAAAACTGATCTGCTTGGAAGAAATATAGGAACGCTTCAAAATCACTGTACTTTTATGTTTGTGATTATTTTCATTGCTGTGAAAGTAAACCACGTAAAAATAGGCCTTAGAATAAATGCTACATGTGTCTTCAGTCGTACCAAGCTAAGGCCATTTGGCATTCTCCTACTGTGATTTGTGATTTTAAACTCAAAAAAAATAAAAGCTTCTGGGTATCGATTGTTTTCAATTAAAAATACTCCCAAGTATAAATTGAAGCTGATGTCACCCCTGGAAATTTACTGGTTGGAGTGCTCAGTTCATGTCATTTTTCTCACTATTGCTTGTGTCTTTGGCAATAAGAACACCTGATGGAAACCATCATTGCTCAGCTTTCATCAACATTTCTAGCTAGGGAGATTTTCATAACTTCACAATTTATATGAGAAAGTTTCCTGTACTAGAAGAAAGGGGTTGAGACAATTACCTTTCAGCTCAGTGTGGCCAGGCCTTTTGCTGTAGTCCAATGGCAAATATACACTCCTTGAAATGGCTTCTTTTATTTCCCTTTGTTTTCTTAGAAGTATAAATTTGAAAAGAATGCAATTTAAAAAGTGATTTCTCACAAAGAGTAAATATGCCTTTTGCAAATCAATTTTTGTAACAAGTTATTTATATGATATTACTTAATAAACTGTTTTTTTCTAACTTTTTTTTTTTTTTTTTCAATTCTCTCAAGCTATTGTTTGTAATCAGAGTTTTTAAATGTACATCTTAAGGCACACTTTATCTTTCCAAATCTGTTTACCTTCTCAGAGAGCTAACTAAAGCTAACTTGTTATATGATAATTAGCTTGTAAACCATAGTTTCTTCCAGCCAGGAGTATATATCATTTGCACTACGCTGCAGACTTCTTACTGGTGGGACACCAAGAATTCTGCTGTTATTTATGGAGTTGCTACATTAAGAAGAAAGCTTTATCCTCATGGTAATTGCTTTAGATTAAAAAAAAAAAAAAGAACAGTTCTATATTTTTGCTCACCCCAAATCTCCATCCTTTACTTCACTCCCATAAAAACAATTGTCTATGGATCTCTGATTTAAAAAAAGAAAAAAGGAAAGCAAGAAGCAGACCAGAGGGAAATAAGAATAAAATGCTTCCAGCATTTTGATACTATGAGGAAATAAAATGTTTTTAGTATATTTGGAGCTATAATATTTTACATGCTTTTTTAAAAACTACCTCCTATTTCTACAGAGGCAATTTCATCATTTTTTAACTGGGACAATTCATAGCTTTGCAAAGATTTTCATTTATTCATTCATTTGTTCAATATATAGTAGGCAATCTGCTATATGCTATGAAATATTTGACTGTAAGCCAGACAGCTATATTTTCCTTCCTCTCTAGAAACTCGTGGTCCAGGAGGAAGGGCTGCCATAAGTACATTGTTAAGTATTATAAGTACATAACTGTAGTACCCACCAGAAGGTGGCATGGAGATCTCTTCAGAGAGGTGCAGATCAAAGTGTTAAAAGGTAGGAGAAACTGTTTCCGCCCAGGAGGAGGAGTGTGCGAAAGGTTTAGGAATTAGTAGTACTGAGATAAAGGAAGATAAGATATCAAAAAGAATAGCTAGGG
>KE750156.1:6304-26276 GCA_000465285.1 Eidolon helvum | reverse complement strand
AGCACAGAATTCTAGGTTGGTGGTTTTTTTCTCTCAACATTTATATCTCTTTAAATATTTCATTTCATTCTTTTCTTGCTTGGTTTCTGAGAAGTCCGATGTAATTCTTATCTTTGCTTCTCTATAAAGAATTTTTTTTTAACCTCTCTGGCTTATTTTATGACTTTATCTTAGATTCTCTGTGGTTTGAATATAATATGTCTAGGTATAGTTTATTTGGACATTTACCTGCTTGGTGTTCTCTGAGTTTCTTGAATCTATGATTTGGTGTTTGACATTAATTTGGAGGAAATTCTTAGTCATTATTCTTTCAATTTTTTCCTTCTGTTTCTTTCTTTTTTTCTTTTCCTTCTGGTATTCTTTTATGCATATGTTATACCTTTTGTAGTTGTTCCATAGTTCTTGGATATATTGTTCTTTTTTCAAAAAAATTTTTTTTAGTTTTTATTCTCTTTGCTCTTCAGTTTTGAAGATTTTTATTGTGATATTCTCAAGCTCAGAGAGTCTTTCCTCAGTTGCATCCTTTCTAATATGTCCATCAATGACATTCTTCATTTCTGTTGCAGTTTTGATCTCCAACATTTCTCTTTGGTTCTTTCTTAGGATTTCCATCTCTCTTCTCACATTGGTCATCTGTTCTTGCATGTTGCCTACTTTATTCAATAGAGCCCTTAGCATATTAGTCATAGTTGTTTTATATTCCCAATCTGATAATTCCAACATCCCGCCATATCTGGTTCTGATGTTTGCTCTGTATTTTTTGCTCTTTAGTATGCCTTGTAATTTTTTCTTCATAGCCAGACATGATATACTGGGTAAAAGGAACTGCTCTAAGTAGGCCTTTAGTAAGGTGTAAGGTGTTTGAGAAGGGAAAAGTTCTACAGAGGCCGATTAGTCTCAGTCTCTTAGTGAGCCTATACCTCTAGACTGTGAACTTCACAAGTGCTTTTTGTTTCATTCCCACCCTCTAGGATGGGAATGGGGGGCTAGAGTTGGGTATTTCCCTTCCCCCAGATCAGTTAGACTCTGATAAAACAACAGGTTAGGATTTGGTTAAATAGTTTATCCTGAGAGTAGATCTTGCTAGAAAAAAAACAGAATGTTCTGGCATATTTCAAAATGGGTCATTTTGCTCTTCCTCTGCTGGAATCATGAGGAGATTTTTCTCCAAGGTTTACTGTGAAGACCTGGTCAAATTCTTATAGGTAAAACACGCAAAAATGGGGGAGACCCCTTTATAACTGGGTCTCCTTGGAGATTTTTACTCTCAGTTCTGTCCATTCTGAGCTTGTAGCAAATTGTCAATTACAGTTTTGATTTTCCTGCTGAGGCAAGGGTTCCCATGTACGTTTCAGCTCATGTGTCCCTGTTCGGTAAATTGTGATTCTCTGTGTTCACTTGTTGATCTCTCTAAAATTTGGGGGGTGACAGATATTGGGGGAAGCAGTTTTCTCTGTGACCTCATTTCTCTTAATGACCTAAGAAGAATTTTTGATTTTTTAGTTTGTTCAATTTTTCCTTTTTTAGAAAGAAGTGGTAACTGCCAAACTCCTTATATGTGGAGCTAGAAACTTGAAACCACGTGTTATTTTTCTATTATTTGATTTGAGGTAATGCAGTGTGATGGATAACTAAAATCAGTAGTTGCGAGGAATGTAATAAATCGAATCTAGTGTGCCTTTCCTAAATGGGTTTTTAAACACATATTGAACTCTAGTATCAGTTTCTGGGAAGTGGTAAATAAAAAATTATATATAAATACTTAGAACTCTATTATTTTTTTTGATATAATGATAACATTTTTCTACATACTTTATAAAAAATGTTATTGCTTAATTTACCTAGCAACTAGAATATAATTGTATATTATGTAATAGGACATAGAAAATATTAACCACTTAATAAGATGAACTAATATATATTTAGAATAAGTATTTTTCAGTCTGATTTGATAAACTATATTTTAATGACCTTGTTGAATAATGCACGTGAATCTAAAAGAAATCATAAAATCTTTATAAGTGGGTGTACTTTCCATTATATCTAGAAAAAACTAAATAGTCTTGAAAAATATTACTCTTAAAAGACTCAGTGTCACCAAGCTATACTGCTTTGGCAAAAGGTGCTTTTCTCTTACACATATTATGACTATCTGAAAAAAAGTCCATTTTATAAAAGCAAGTTTTAACTTGTAGTGTTTCTCAACAATGCTCTCTTTAGTTTGTTCTCTTCAGATTCTCTTTCAGGGAGCAGTACATTTTTTGAAAAAAGTATATATAACTTTGGAACATTCTTTCAAGGGCCAATATAATAGCATATTTCTAATGCTACATACTTCAATTTTATCAGAAATATGTTTATGACAAAGGAAGATAGAATGTTGATTAAGTAACAAAGGAGGATTTCCTGCATACACTATTTTAATTGTCTTTTCTGGTGCCCTAAATGTTTTTACATCTTAGCACAATGATATAGTTAGATTCAGGATGAGTCATAGGGATGTCTTTTTTATGTAAAATGGGAGAAGTGATATTTTGAAAGCAGAAGTGGGGAAAGAAATCTGCCTGATGATAAGAAAGAATGCCTTGTAAAAGCTGAAGGTCTGAAAATGGATTCCCTTAAAATGATACCCCAATATGAAGACTACACGTTATTCCCGTCCTGTTCCAAGCCCAGCTGTGTTTCTGCCACAGAAATTTTGTTATTGTGATGCTTTCTGAGTATGTTATTCCCTACTCTTTATCCTACTTTGTATATTTTAGCTTCATCTTTGAAAAAATGGAACAAAAGAGTCAGTTCTAGTCATATCTTTCCTCTCTAGGTAATGTCGAAGACCTCGTATTCAGGGTCTCCAGAAAAAATTGTTATTCCTTCTAGCTGTGCTGTAACACCCTGGTCCTTCAAGGGTACCATACATAGTAGCAAATGGGAATTGCAATGTGACCAAATCAGAGTGTTAAGATGAAGACTATAGATTGGGTACATCTTTAAAAAAAAAAATTATAAAATATAAGCATATAATAGCCAAATCAGAAAATATAAGATAAATAAATAAAATAAATAAGATAAATATTGCTACCCAGAAATAACTGCTGTGAATATTTTGAAGCATATCTTTATATCTGTTCCTCTATTTATTTATCTTAATAAATCTGTCTTTGAAATTATATAATGCTTATTTAATTTCAACCTGTTTTGAAATTTGAGTTTTAACTTTCCAGCAAATTAAGAATATCTTTCTATATTAATAAATGTATCTCTACAACAAAATCTTTAAAGGCCACAGAATGTTCCGTCATATGATTGAATCAAAATTCCAGTGGTCCCCACCCTTTTTGGCACCAGAAACCAGTGCTCCTATGAGAATCTAATGCCTGATGATCTGAGGTGGAGTTGAGGCAGTGATGCTAGTGCTGGGGAGTGGCTGCAAATAACGGATGAAGCTTTGCTGGCCCACTGTTCACTTCCTGCTGTGTAGCCCAGTTCCAAACAGGCCACAGACCAGATCCCTGATTTAACCAAATCAATCTAGTGTAGTTCATGTTTAATGTGTTTTCAATTTTTCACAGCTCCAAACACTATGTGATTTTCATCTTTGTTGTTAAAGCTCATATTCCCTTTGTTATTTCCTTGGAAATTACTCTCAGAAGAGATAATTCTGTGTCAGTCTTTAAGTCTTTTGTATTTAATCTCCAGAAAGGTTTTTACCAATTATACACACCTGCAAACAACATATGAGCACCTCCTTGGAAGATTATATGCTTCACTTGAGAAAAGCGCACATGCCCAGCTTTGGTAAGGCATATGTTTTAGAGGGATGAGACTGTATAAATTGTATACTGATTCATATATGTGTAAATAATCTCTTTCTAGATGGAAAATTATAGAGACCTTCATTTTTTCTGCCTTGCTTAGTGGTCTCTTCATGGTTCCTGTATTTATAGGCTTTAAAAATAGAGCTTTAAATATCTACTGACTTGTGGGAAACCAGTTAAGATAATTATCCTGCCACACATGAAAGCATGTCTTGCTCTCAGAATCCAGAGAATCTGAAGCTTTAATTAGCTGCCCAAGCTGCAGAGTCCTGAAGTTTGGCTTATTTTCTTGGTTGAAGAAAATTTGCTAACTTGCATGCGAGGATATAGCAGAGGCAGATTTAGAGAGGCAAACTATTTACCCCATGCAGAGGAAAACCCGGTTTTGTATTCACTATCTAAAATAATTATGGGTTCATAGCATCAGTGTTCTCAGTAAGTCCAATAAAGTTATTGCCTGAAAATATTCCTAGTAATGACGATAATAGAAATAGAATATTGAAAGAGGTTGTGACACTCTTTTCCCTAAATAGTCATTGAATGATGAACGCGAATTGTCATTAATATAAAGACTATTTTCTTCCACAGTTATAAGTATGCGAAAGGAGTACTATGAAACAAACAACATGGATTGGTTAAAAGACTGTCTAATGACAGATCAGACCAGGGAGGTATTTGTGTCATAGAAGAAATGTAACTGGACTTGTAGTTGGATTTGAGTTATTCGTTTTTCCACCTATGTAAGAAATATTGAATATTTACTACATGCCAGAACTTGGACTAAGTGTTTGAATAGAGTTAGGGAAAAAATGGGCATTAAAAAGTAAATATGGTCTACAGCCATGCTACCTTGAACAAGCCCGATCCTGTCTGATCTCGGAAAGCTAAGCAAGGTTGGGTCTGGTTAGTCCTAGGATGGGAGAACAACTAGGAAGACCACGTGCTGTAGGCATAAAAAATAAAGGATTGTAGGCTGGCAATATCCTTGCAATCTGTGAGGTCAACCAAAGGTTGTCTCATCTAAAAAATAAAATTAAACAAACAAACAAACGAATAAATAGTAAATATGTTTTTAGTTCTAATATGTAAAGGGCTTAGAAGTCTTTACTCCCATCATTACAACAAAAAAAAAGTTGAAAAAACTGCACATTAATGACTTTCCTAGGATTGGTCAGAGAAATGAGGTCGCAGGGCTAGGTTATGCTGAAATCTGGAGAGAGGGTGAATCTGGAGAGTCACAGCTTGGATCTGCTTACCTGAAGCAGAAGTTAAACTGGTATGAACATTTAGATGCTGATTTTGACAAGCTTTAATGCATGAAAATCTTAAAGCAATCATTTAGTTCAGCAGATCTCAGGATCGAATACAAACTCTAACTGTATTACAAATATATAAAACAATTTCACTGAAAGCATTGGGGGAAATATGCTGACCTAAGGAACATTGGAAATGAGTGAAATCTATAAAACCAAAGGCAAAAAGAACTATACATAAACACTGTAGTCTAGCTGATAAAGTTGTTTCCCATAGGGGTATGAGCTAATAATTCTGATACCATTAGACTCATGTACTGGAACTGAACAATTAAATTACTGGGTGGCAGATGATAGGATCTAGGTTTCTCACTCTTGGGAGAGGAGATCATAGATAAGCAAGAAGAAGAGACTAGAATCATTCATGCATTAATGGATTAGAGTTACAGACAGCAGTATGAACTAGTATGTAGTTTAATATAGATACAGATGGCTATATAGGTATATATGTGTTATGTGTGTGCACATGCGTAGGCTAGTACACAGGCTAGTATACACACTTATATTTTCTTATTCTGTCAGTTGAGAGGTCTTTAGAAGTGATGATACCCCAATAGCAATAATCACAGATCTTGATTTCTAACACAAATTTCTAATAAAAGGAACTAGGACTCCTGGAAGAAATGGCTGATTCTAGGGGCAGAGAATATATATGATAAGCCTGAAGCATCTGGTAATGCCAGAATTAAGAAAGTGCCAGAAACAAAAGAAAACATCCCCTGTCTACTTGCCTAACACACACTGAAAAATCATTGAAGGGTTTTAACCAAGACACTGACATCATGCTTTTAAAAAGGTTCCTGGCTGAAGTATAGAGTGCGGATTAAGGAAGACAAGCATATATGTGGGGTAGAACAGGTAAGAGATATGGTCCAGGTGAGAGATGATGGCGGCTTAGCCCGTAGATGCGGAGCAGGCAAGAAAGCAGATGGATTAAGAATTCCAGCTCTAACACTAACTAGAACTGATTAGCAGTTTGAATATGAGTAGGTCATTGACCTTTTTACCTCTTACCTTCCTCTCTCATTAAAAATGTGACATTCAGGGTAGAATTGAATTCATATTTATCTCTAGAAAACCATTAACTTTTTACCAATTAGCAATGGTTGAGTGTTGTTTCAAAAAATAACATTATAGTCATAAAAACAGAAGTAATTTTCCTGCTTAATAAAGCATCGTGTTCTGTTTTGAGCTTCATATTTTTAAAAAAGTTTTTAGTGCTGAGAATCAAAAAGAAGATCTTAAACAGGACCAATGAGGAAAAGTTAAATGAGTTGAAATTATTTTGCTTACATAAAAAAAATTAAGTTATGATTTGATGACTATGTTCCAGTGCAAGAAATTTATAGAAAAGGACACAGATAATTATTTCCTTCTTTTACAAGGGTTTTAATGAGAAGAAATGGCTAAAATTGCTAGGAAGGAGTAAGAAAATATTGCTGGCTGTATTTATGATAAATACTAGCATGGATTGTGGAATTTTCTGGCCTGAAACCTATAAAACTAGTTCAGACAATGATTTTCCATAAGTATTCTGAATTTTCCTTCATAACTACATATAGTTGAACCAGAGGATCTCAGGAAATCTCTTTCAACCTTTAGTTTCCATGAAAGAAGGGATTAGTTACTACTGATGCTTACTTAGTGACAGCTGCTTTCATTATGTCCCTTAATCCCTATAATAACCCTACCGGTTTGGATTACTTTCCTGCTTTCTAGATAACAGACACTTCTTTTCCTTTCTTTTGTTTCTCCCTACCTTGGAAGGAGTGTGTTTTTGGATGTGAAGAGATTAACGACTGGGTCTTCAAAAGTGCTTGTAAATCTTTTCATGTGCAGCAGTTAAACTGTTTACAGTCACAAACTGAGAGGTGCAGAAATAAAACTTGATTCCTCATTTTTGCTTGGTGGTGAAAAACATCTTTTTTTCTAAGCTGAGGAAACTCAGTCATTTTTTTACAGAGCGCAGGCTCTGTGGTCTCCGTCTTCCCCTTTCTTTCCCTCATTTTCATTGGGTGGCACTTGAGATTAGGGCCTATGTTTCACCAGGGGGATTCCACCATCATCCTCTGACATTGCTCACCTGTTCTGATGGGCGCCTTGTCTTAGTGGGTCCTGGGAGTCAGCATCTGCTCCTGCTGCATCAGTAGACAGTGTCATTTCCACTACAGCCTTCAGTTCTCTGGGCACCATAATCTATCTGTATTAGCCTTATGTCAACCACGAGCTTTCTTTCAGTCTACTGTTAATTTCTATGCCTCTCTTGGGAACTAAGAACTGTTAGATGCTTTGCCATGTGGCTTTGGATCTGAAGGAGACAGGGAAATGTATCAGGCCCACTTTTTCTCTCTACCAGTCCTGTACTCATTGTTCTTTCATCCTGTAGTGTGGTTTGGATGAGGGGCTTCTCTCAGAGGTTTGCAGTCTCTTTGGGTTAACCCCTGGAGAGAAAGCCACATTCCCTGTGCCCTAGTATTCCCCTAAACTGATCTGCCATCTGGGTTTAGAATGGGGTAGAGAGGAATGGCAGAGCCTCGGGCGTTCTAACATCTAACTCTTTTGTTCGTCTTTTTGAGTTCTTGCCAAATTTCCTCTTCCGCCATACTCCATAAAAGGTTTCGGTCATTTGTCTAAATGTTAAGAAAGCTATTATTCCATCACCATATATCTAAGATTTGACTTTGGGTGATGAACGGGGGGGGGGGGATACAGATAATGTATTATAGAATTGTACACTTGCCAATGTCACCCCAATAAATTTGATAAAATTTAACAAGAAGAAAAAAATGCTGCTTTTATTCTCAATGTATTTTACTTATTTTTTCTTTGTATGCAAATAAATCTATTTACTTGCCTCTCAAAAAATAAAAAAAGAAATAAAAAAGAAACAAAAGAAAGCTATTCTTGTGCCATCACATGTTCTTCCCTGCTCTATGGTTTGAGTTTTCCTGGCTTTGCTCTTAATCAATCAATAAAGCCAAACTTTCAGAATTTTCCCAAGTCCACCAGAGACTTCCCACAGAAAAACCAAGCCACACACAAACTATTTTCTCTTTCAAATACCTGACTCTTGTAATGGAAATTCACTGCTTTCAAGATTATTTTGGGATAAAAATTCTCAAATTTGACACCTTTTTCTTACTGGATTGTATTATATTCTCCTTTCTAGGGCAATCAATTTCAGCTTTATGGTCTATGTTTTTGCTTTGTTTTCAGTAATTTTGACATTGAAACAGAACATACATATAGCAGAGTGCAAAAAAAATAAAAGCCTGCAGCTTATTGACTTACTGCAAAGTGAACGCCAGTGATACCACCACCCATACCAAGAAACAGAACATTCTAGCACCTAGGAACTCCTCAGCCCCCTTCCAGATACTACTCCAGCTTCACAGGTAACCATGGATCCAACTTGTAATACTATAACTATATCCATTTCTGAATTGTATATAAATGATGGCATGGAGGGTGCGTTATTTGTATCTGACTTGTTCAGCTCAGTGTTACACTTGTGAGAATGATCGCTATTGTTGTGAACAGCAACAGTCTGTTCATTTTCATTGCTGTGCATCCCTTGGCATGAGCATTCCCGTATATTTATCCATTTCATTGATGATGGTTATTTAGGTTGTTTCCAGTTTTGGGCTATTGTAAACAATACTTCTAAAATCACACTTGTAAATTTGACTGAGCACACATGGCATGTATTTCTGTTGGGTTAATTCTTTAAAGTGACAGTCTTCATCTCTTAAGTGGAGCATATAGTCTAGATGCATTAGTAATATTATTTTACTAGTTTCCTATCTTGTCTTCTGGCCTTTTTCTACTGTCTTATTTGCACTAGAGAGTACTCTTTCTAAAAATCAAAACAAAATCTTGTTGCTTATATTCTTAAACCAATTCGATTGTGCTCTGTTTCTCTGGGAATAAATTTCAAACTCTTTGCATGGCCCACAGAGCCTTCTATGATTTGGCTTCTGCTTGCTGCATCTTTCACTGTGCTCTAGCCAAACCCATTCACCTCTCCTAAAATGTGCTTGTTTGCAAATTGTTTCCCCTGCTCTAAATCCAGTTTTCTGTCACTTCTTGCTCATATCCCTCCTCACTCCACACCATGATTTTATATGACTAACTTCTGCTTATTGCTTAAGTCACAGCTTGTCATTTCTGGGATAACACTGAAGGTTGAATAGTCAAGTTCAGAGCTTACGGGCTACTGCAACGCTCAAGTGAAATGTGGAAAAGTCTGAGCTTGTCAACAAAGTTACCCAACCAAGTCTCTTCTTCCCATATTAGGATGTATATTGGAATATGTGAGGTTCTGAATGATGCTTGAACAATATGCATAGTGGGAGCCATTCAGTTATGCAACACCTCCTTTGTACACCCCATTAGTTACATAGCTTACACGATGTTTTCTAGTGAGCTATAATTTCTAAGTGTAGTTATAATAAGCAAACTAGATAGATCATAGTTAGGCCATGTCGTAGAAATGATTTTCTCACTCCCCTCTCATAAAATACCATTAAGTCTTATTTTCATAAAGGGATTTGACTATGTCATCTCTCCTTAGGCATTCCTCCCTAGGAAGAAAATTTCATACCTGGTGCTAATCCTCTCCTTTCCAACTTCCCACTATAAGCATTTCTGACCCTCTAAGTCTAGCCAGGTGTCTCTATTAATGTTTTCATGGTTTCTTGTGTTTTTCCCATCCAAGTGATTTTGGATGCATTATAACTTCTTGGTCATTTATTGCCAGTAGCCCCTGCAATACTATTAAGTTCATCAAAATGGGATATATATACATTAATACTATCATTGTATATCTGATGCTTAGCACCATTGCTGGAATGTAGTAAGAACCCAATATTTATGAATTCTTAAATTGTTTAAATTTATCTGCTCCTTTAAAATAAGGTCATTTGTTTACTCAGTATGACATTGTTGGTTTTTAAACTTGTCTGAATAAAGTTTATATATAGTTAACTTTGATAAATGATTCTAGCATACTGGGGAAAAAAAAGATTCATGGGTTTCTGGTACAAACCTTGTCATAATAATTAGATTTTATATTCTCATCGACTATAAGACATAATATGTCTTTGACCTTTTCAGGGATGTATTATTTATTCCCAGACATATTTCTACTGACTGTCTGTTTCATTGTCCTTTTTTTTTTTTTTTTTTTGTCATTTTCTAACTCTTCTTCATTTCTCTCCTATTTTCCATCCACATCTATTTGCAATTTACATTTTCTTGTTGTATTTCTTTAAAATCTATTCTCTTCCCTTAGTTTTTGTTACTCCATAAAGGTAATTTAAAAAATTAAATTTCCCTGGCATTTGAATTTAAGATAGAAATGGTAAGTTTCTTGTTCTTATAATTGGTGTTTTAAGCTCTACCTTTGTTCCACAAAGGTCAACCTACAGTTTATCCATGAGGTTGACTGATAAGATTGTGATAAGACTGATAAAATTGAAAAGATTATAGGCTCTGGCTGTTTCTAAATTAAGCCTAAAAACTCTCAGTGAAAAGGGTTGTATTCACTCATTTATGTGGATTCAAACACTACCTCACTGTAATACAATTCATAATAATAATAACTCGATGTGTCAGCTGATGCCTTTCTTTCTTTCTTCCTCTCTTTCTCTCTTTTTCTCTTCTCTCCTGTCTTCTTCCCTCCCTCCGTTCCCTCCTTTCTTGTTAACATCTTCTCTCCTCCCCTCCCCTCCCCTCCCCTCCCTTCCCCTCCTCTCTTCTCTTCTCTTCTTTTTTCTCTCTCTCTCTCCCCCCCCCCCCCCCTCTCTCTCTCTCTCTCATTTGTTGATCTAATTATGTGATTTCTTTTTTTTTACTTTATTTTTCAATTACAGTTGACATTAAATATTGTTTTATGAGTTTCAAGTGTATAACATGGAAACTAGACATCCACACAATCTACGAAGTGACCCACCTGACCAACATAGCACTCATTCGGCACCATATGTAGTCACTACAACATTATTGACCATATTTCCTATGCTACAGCACCCAGCATCTCTGTGACCATTTTGTAACAACCAATTTGTACTTCTTAATCCATTTACCTTCTTCACCCAGCCCCCAACACCCCTCTCATCTGGCTGATGCTTTTCTTAAATGGAAGCACTATTCATAAAGAGAATCTGGTTCTGAATGCTATTACACAGGTCCTCATGAATTTGACATATGTATGCTTTCTTGTGCCATGGAACAGTTCAGTTGAGCCAGTCTTTTCCCTCTAGCTTGTTTTTCTATTCAAATTACTTCTAAATCTTTGTTCAAATAACATTTGTAATCTTATTTGTTCTTCGCTGAATAAGAATGCATCATTTATGTATTTAGTCTACCTCTGATCTTGTGCCATTAGTGACAGAGTAGTACTGCTTGGTGTCAGTGTAATTATAATCATAAATATGGGCACTGACATTGTATAGCAATAGTCAGCAATAAGATGGTCATCCAGATGTTTTTGAATGTTTGCATGTTTTTCATATAATTATCAAAGTAGATACAGAAAATTAAAAATTTTATAGGGATCTCCTGAACTCTTGAGACCATTTTTCAATCTCCACAGGTCTATGTAAAGTAGAGAAATAGTAGCCTTCTCCTTTAATTCTTAGACCTGTCATTCTCAAATTTTGGTTCCCAGACCAACAGTATCTGCAACACCTGAAAATTTGTTAGAAATGCAGTTCTTGGGCACCACCCTGAAGGTACTGCATCAGTAACATTGGCAGTGGGGCCCAGAAATGTGAGTTGTAGCCTTTCAGGTGATTCTGATGTACACTAAAGTTTGAGAACTACTATTTCAGATAATGAGAAGATGTTGTTTGTCCCAAGATAAAAATAAAAGTAGGGCAATAAGGCTGGGTGTATTCTAGAATATGCATGTGACTTGATGTATATGGCACGAATCATTTAAACAATAGTATTCAATCTCAACCATATAATGGGGCAAGATTCTTACAAGGTTAAAACACCAAGAGAGCAATAATAAAACTAAAATAAGGCTACTATAAGACTGGAAGACAGGGAGCCATGATCTGGATGCTAATTCTTATTCACAAAGATCAAACTGAGCAAGGAGAGAGCAGGGTGAAGAATGTGTGTCAGAGAGCAGACTTAAAATCCAAGGAGTAGGAGTTCAAAACAGCCTTCAGTGAGGCCTAGGGTTGGGGGCAGATATGCAAGAGCATAAGACGGAAGCCGTCTTCTCTTACAACATATTTTAGGGGAAATAAATGAAGATTTTTCCCCCTCCCTTCCTTCTTCCCTTCTTCCCACTTGCCTGCCTTCTAATCTCTTGCTTTTTATCACTTTCTCTCCAGTGCATGTGGAGGTGTCAGATGTGGGATAAAATGAGTATCTACCCTTATTAAACATTCACTGAAGGGCACCCCTGCCAATCCTCTCCAGACAAATAGCACCAGGAACACACCCGTATAATTCATTAAGTTGAATTTATAATATATTGACATGAGGGAGAGAAACTCCCGTGGGGTATCTTGGTAAAAGGGTATTAGGGAATACTTAGCGTAGGATTTGGACTTATGTTAGGTGATTTGAGGAAGGTTTACAAAAAGCAGGATTTTGCTTTTGATTGGATACTGTCAGGAATCAGGGGTAGTTCTATGAATTTGTATCTTAATACATCTTATTTAGGAGGAAGAAAAATAGAGCATTAAGCCATAATTGGTAAAGCAACTGCAGTTACTCACATTAACTGGGATTGGGGGACGTTTGGTATATCGTGCCTGGGACAGTGTTCATGTTTTGTCTGTGCAGACATTATTATGGAATGGTGCTATTTTTGTCTGGATCCATCCTAGTCACAGGATGGCCTGGTCTGATATTGACGTTCTATGAAATTGTTTATGTTCAGAAGGAGAACACTTAGGCCTCGCTGGGAGTACTTGGCCAGCTCTTGGACACCAAAGACTGTCTTTTTTCCTCCCACCTCCATGGCTGAACTGGAGTTGACAGAGAGGGAAATTGACACACACTTGGGAACAACGTGGAGAAGTCGCACTGCTATTGAAAGATTTATTTAACAGGCACATAAATTTAGAGCTTAGGGGAGATAAATATGCCAAAAGGAAAATTTATAGGCAAAGAAATTAATAATATGATGACAAACTGCAATAAAATCACACTAATGTTATCGAACTTTTGAGGGAAGGTGGGAGTCAAAGTTTCCTTCTTCATTTCTTTTCTAATCCAAGAATAAAATACAGTTCAGTCTCTTGTAACTTAATAGTTTGCAAAATGCTTTATATACTGTCATTAATTTAATTCTCATGGTAACCTTGAGATATATATTAACTTTTTTCTTATAGATTAATAAACTGAGGCTCAGAGAGGTTTAACAGACGTCCCAGAACACAGAATTAACTTATATCAATGAGTAATAGCGGACTTGACGTCTGATGCTAAATCTCATACTTTTTCAAATAATCCCAGATTCCACTAGAGGAGCCTTTTTTGTTTTCTCTTCTCAACTAGTTTAAGTAAGTGGAGCCAATACCTTTCTTGGGTAACAATGATAGTGCCCATTTACATAGCACTTCCTGTGATTCAGACACTGTTCCAAGCATTTTGCGTATATTACCTCATTTTATTTGTTCCCCTTTAGATAAGTGTTCCAGAGGATGAAACTGAAGCATAAAAGATGAAATTAAAGAACAAGGAGATAACTTGCACAAGGTCACACAACTAAGGGGCATTGCCAGAACTTACTCTCAGGAAGATGGTCTTCAATGCTCATGATTTTAACTGCTGTGATTTACAGCCACTTGTCTCCTCCCAATGCTTATCCAGTAGGTGATTAAGTTGCTTCTGGGGTACAATAGTCATATATATCTCTAAGGTCTGTTATTATTCTTTGGCCATCTCATGTCTTCCAGGTTCACTTGCAACAAGAATAGCCTCTCCCTTTATTAGTGCTTCTTGCCCTTTATTTATGATGAGAAAAATTTTCAAGTTATTTATCTGAATCCTGGCATAAGGGAATGCGGGGGGGAGAGGGGGAGAGAGAGAGAGGAAGAGAGGTCTCCAGGTTTATTTTTATAATGTTTGAACCCTCTTGCCCTTACCTAATTTTCTGCCCAACTTTATACTCTTTGGTGTTTTCTCTGTTGCAGCTTTGTGTTCATTCCTGGCTGTTATAGCTGAACTCGACCTTCTTGATTTGGACTCTGTGATCACTAAGATCTGAGTCTGTACTCACTTCTGGGTCCTGCCCTCCTAGCTGCAGACCACAGGATGCATATCCTATAAACATGTCTTTTAGCATTTCACTTCCCACTTACTATGAGCCACAATTCAGACCCTAAGCCCAGTGACGTCTTGCTCCTTTGCTCTGATGGAGTCTCTAATACCATTTGCCTCTAGCAAACCTGTCAGCTCTACTTTCTTCTCTGCCGTCATCACTTGCATTTTCAAAGAAGTTATAGCTGTGGCAGTTTCCTCTCTGCTTCTGCTTTTGTATCATTATGTTTTCCATACAGAAGCCAGAAGGATCATTTTAAAATGTAAACCTGCTCAAAATTCTCTAAAGACTTCTAGCAAACTAAACATAGAATCTAAAGCATGTGACCTTCACCCCAGCTTCCAGAACCTGATGATGTCCACTGGGCTCCTGACACACTGATTTTCTTGCTGTTCTCTCAACACATGCCAAGAATTTTCTTGCCA
Organism: Eidolon helvum; assembly: GCA_000465285.1. Lineage (NCBI taxonomy): Eukaryota > Metazoa > Chordata > Mammalia > Chiroptera > Pteropodidae > Eidolon > Eidolon helvum. Next base: position 11,434 of record KE750156.1, on the reverse strand, counting down.
AAGGACTTGTGAGTTTGCTGTTCTTCTACTTGTAATGCTCTTCTTCCAGATATTTCCATTGCTCAGTGTCTCATTTCCTTCAACCTTTCCTCAAAAGTCACCATATTTGAGAGGTTTTCCCTCATGGTTCTATCACAATCTCTTTACCTTGCGACATAGTTGCTATATCACTATTATATTGTATATTTATTGCATTTTATTGTATGTTTATTCACTTATGTGGTGATTATTCCTCTCCCCTTGTAGAATTTGAGCACCAGCATGTCACGAATGATTTCTCTTTTACTCTGCAGCACCCGGAAATGTGTTGGCATGTAGTAAGTGATCAAAAATTATCTGTTGACTAAATTATCAAACAATTAGTGGAATAAGATCTTTTTAGTTATTTTTTGTTGTTGTTTCTGACTTGGTATAATACTCTGACACAACACTTAGTGATGTCTTTATTTAAACTACTGTACATGGGACTTGATGTTAGGAATTCCCCTCTTCATGACAAGAAGTCAGTCTCATTCTCCAGCAGTAAGTACAGCACTGGCTGAACAACGACTTTTGTTGTTACGTGTACCTGATATGAATCCCAGATCACTTAACTCGCTGACAGTGCAATCTGTAAACTTTAGTTCATTCATTTTTATGTGGAAGTCTTTATGATATCTATTTCATCCTATTCTAAAGAAGAGTGAGTGAAACTATACTTGCAGGGGATTGAATGAAACAATATATACAGCCTGTAGTAAAAGTTCCATAAATACATCTGTGTTATTAGCATCATGAGCTCTTCAGGGTGAGTTGGGGAGAAAGCTCTATTTTAAACTGTTTGCAGAACAGAATTTATGTCTCAAAGAAAAGAGAGCAAATAATTTTTCTACAGCAACTTGGAAAAGCAGACTCAAAGATGCTATATTGTGATGGTTGTGTGTTTGTGTGTACATGACAAATAGAGGACTAAGCGCTAGTCTTGACTCTACTAGGCAAATATGACTTGAACTTTGTCATCAAGGAACTTATAGTTTAGGGAGAAAAATGAGTGTGTAAACAGAGTACAATATAATATGGAAAGTGCAAAAAGGATATGTTGTATAATTATAGAAAGAGCATACAGGAAGAAGTTATCAGCTCTCTATATAGGAAGGTTTCAATGTGAGGTTATTTCTAAACTGGGTTTTGAAGGATGAATAGGAGTTGTCCAAATAAACAATGAGAAGAGATAGGGAAGGAGGAAGGAATTATAGCCAGAATTCTGATCATAATTAAAACCACAGAATGAGGACTTCTACTTCTAGAAGTACTGTGGACTAAGGTACTTTTAAAGCAATCTCTGCCATAGGAAAACACTTTCAAAATGTTGCATTAAGCTCATAGGAAAATATGGGAAATCTTGAAGGGCCAGAAAATAAGAGAGAATGGGGAAATCACAGAAGTGGATGAACACAGACATGGAAGCTTGTGGTATCCTGGGGATAAAAAAAATCTTATTCATAACCCAGAGTTTAATGTGACCACTGGGTAGAAAGACTAAGTTTGGGATATATGATTCTATCTTAGACAATACTCACAGACTGAAAATTGCTGAGAAGAGCAGAAGACTAATTCTAGAGATTATCTTTATGTGCAAATCTCTTTGCAAAAAAAGTAGAACTGAATATGGATAATCAATATAAAATAAAAATGCAATGTGATTGAGTGTATATTCAAATTTCTGTCTTATGTAAGAGTCAATACTTTTCTTTTTATTATATTGGCCAATACAAGAACTAGAAAATATGAGAGAATATAACTAGTGAAGAATAAAAATTGTAAAGGTGAGCTAAAACTAGCCTAATAGTTCTAGTCCCCAGTCACTGTTGGGAGCTTGGATAGTAATGAATTTGTATCATAACACCATAGCCTTTTGCTAGGAATGAGAATTCTTCCAAAAGCCAAGACAAATAGCAGTCCTCAAGATAACTCTCTGAAGCTGTACAAACAAACCCTTTGAAGAATTTCCATAAAATACTAATGATGATTGTGAAAATAAGGAGTTATTTAGAACCCACAGAGGAATGTAAATGAAAATAAGTAAAATGCTGTCAAAAGTTATAGAAAGTAGCTGCAGAAGTAAGTAATTAAAAGAGAGAAGAAGAAAATCTTTGAAGGATTTTCATATTGCAGCTGAACATATGAGTTTCACAATTAACTCTTTTTGAAAGGAAGGTATTCATTCATTTGTGTTGACATTTATTCATTTAATAAACATTGAAAGCAAGTATGTGCCAGATACTGTGTCAAAAGCTAAAGATGCAAAAACGACTAGAACTCAATGTCTCTCTGTACTTCTGGAATTGATGGTCTAAGGTAAGGCCCTTTCTGTAACAAATGATTGATTGCAGGGCTGTGGGATAAAGGCTATAATAAGATACAGTGGTGACACATACATCCTTGGATGATGAGTGGGGAAGAAAGTATATTATCTTTTTATGTGAGAGAGCCATATGAACTGAGTTTCCTCTCAGCAAATATGTTTAAGTGTGTACTATAGAATGATGAAATAGAGCCACCCTCCAGTCTCTGTGAGGACTAAATTAAATGTATTGATCCCAGATATGAGCGTCTGCTTGTTCCCACAATCTTCCTTTTATTTTTAAAGTGGAGTGCACCAAGTCAGAGAACAAAGCCACATAATTCCTGAGCCAAGGTTAAGAAACTTTCTTATCCCTTAGTCACAGCATGTCCTACTCACTCTGTATGCACCACCCACCCCAGAGAGGATTCTGAAGGGGAAAACCTGGAGAAAATATAGCTTTGGGTGCTTCAGAATCCCTTTCTAAGCTTTATAAGTGAAATTTTATACAATTTATATTTTTATCTATGTATTTTCATATCTATGTATATTTGAGCCAATGTATATGCAATATGACAGCAAAATACAAATATATAAAGACACATCCAGGTATATCAAGGGAATAAGTTCACTGACATGAATTTTTGGACATGAATCTGTTTCCATTCATGTATCTTCTTTCTTGTCTAGGACTACGGTGACACAGAGATTATAGAGAAATAACCACTTTCCAAGGAGCTGCAGATAGGGCAATGATTAAGAATGTGGTATCCAGAACCTGCATAGCCAGGCAGGGCCACCAGCTTACTCCTCAGGAACTCCAGGTGCAATACTTAATTTAACAAAGCCTTAGTTTGCTCATCTGAAAAATGAGGATGTATTGCAATTTTTCCTTCATTATGTTTTTGTGAGGACTACATGATGCTTGCAAATAACTTAGTTTGTGTGATGACAGCGAGGATGATGCAGAGCCGCTCAAGCTACAGGATTAGGGCCTGACCAGGGGACTCCCTTGGTCCAATGGCTTTCGAAGTTTTCAGCATATCATGTAGGGGCACGGCCAGCTTCATGGGTATATGACCTATGCAGTCCTATGGGATCTCGTCCAAAAACAGGCCTCCACACTTGGTTTAATGTTCTGATGTCGCCATCTTAACATGCTTAGTTTTTAAACAAGAGTCCTATGTTTTTATTTGGAAATAGATCCTGCAAATTAAGTAGCTAGTCCTGCCTGGAGAGCACTTAAAAATCACAGTGCCTGAGCCCTACTCTATAGTAATTAAATCAGAGAATCTATGAGGCTGGGACCAGAGAGTCCTCTTATTTTTAAAAGTTCTATAGATAAATCATATGTGTAATAAATTTGAGAACCAGGGCCTTGGTTTTCTAATTGATTCCTAGCAGTCCAGGGATTTTTTTTTTTTTTTTTTTTTTGCCCCCGGGGTCTTTTTTTTTTTTTTTGCCTCAGTGGTCTATATAACTTTGGTGGAAGAAGCCTTGTTTTTAGATATGAATTCTTTTTTTTTTAAACTAAATTTATTGAGGTCACATTAGTTAATAAAATTATATAGGTTTCAAGTGTGCGATTCAATAACATGTCATACATATATTGCATTGTGTGTTCACCACCGAAAGTCAAATCTCCTTCCGTCACCATATGTTTGACCCCCTTGACCCTTATCTACCCACTCCTCCTCTTTTCCCTCTGGTAACTACTAAGGGGGGGGGGGGGTCTATGAGTGTTTGTTTGTCTTGTTCATTTGTTGCTTTCAGTTTTATATCTCACATGAGTGAAATCATATGGTTACTTTTTCTGTCTGACTTATTTCACTTAGCATGATTATCTTGCCATCCATCCATGTTGTTACAAATGGCAGCATTGTATCTTTTCTTATGGCTGAGTAATATTCCATTGTATATATGTATCACATGTCCTTTATCCAATCATCTATTGAAGGACACTTCTGTTTCCATGTCTTGGCTACTATGAATAATGCTGCAATGAATATCAGGGTGCATATATCTTTATGCCTAAATGTTTTCAAATTTGGGAGTAAATACCCCAAATAGGGACTGCTGGTCATATGATAATTCTATTCTTAATATCTTGAGGAACCTCTGTACTGTTTTCTATAGTAGCTGTACCAGTTTACATTCCCACCAGCAGTATATGAAAGTTCCTTTTTCCCCACAACCTCTCCCACACTTGTTATTGCTTGTCTTGTTAATAATAGCCATGAATTTCTATTATAAGAGAATTAACATATATTCTCCTACTTTGAATTATGTCTACTATTAGGCTGCACACTCTTGGATGCCCACCAATATGACTCTTTGATGACTGGCTCTGGAATCAGCCCAGAAGAAATGTGCTCTCTTTAATGTGAAAAATGGGGGGTCAAAGTGACACATTGTATGATTATGAGATTATTCATATTAAATGCTTAACAGAAAGCCTGACACATATTTGTTTAATAACTGTGAGCTATTGTTAATGTTATGATTCTTATAGGTTGTTTTTGGTTTGATTAGAAATGGGATCCTTTAATGACCTCTAAGACTCCTATCATGAGAATACAAGGTACTTGTTTCAAAGTCCATATTTACCTATTCCTTAGAATATAGACATATAAAAGGCACTTAGGGGAAGAAGAAGCATAGTGGCTTAAGGCAAGCCACATCATAGCATAGAGATAAGTTGTAAATAATTTTCTCATCTTGCCAAGCTGTCAAATTATTGAAATGTTTTGCAAAGCAGCATCTGACCTGGTTTCTTAGACCTTCCTCTTTTAAAAGAGTCATGGCTA
>AWHC01008758.1:0-10080 GCA_000465285.1 Eidolon helvum | reverse complement strand
TAATATATATTTATATATGTATATTTTTTCTTTCCAATGCAGTTGTATCACTATAGCTATAAATTTAGGAAGAGGAATCTAGTAGATCTTTGCTTGGTGAACTGAAGTATGGAGCAAATGATAAGTATGGAGAAACAGTAAAGAGTTAACTGCATTAGCAAGGTGTGAGGTAAGGGAGCTCAGCCTAGGGCTGTGTCTGCGAGACTGGAGAGAAAGGATTACTAAGTAGATGTTATGAAGTTAGACATGAGCAGACAGCAAAAAATTACTACAGTCCCTGCGGACACTGTATCATATTTTTTCTCTGTCCCTTCTGAAATCATTTACCTCTGGAAGAGGAAACCAAACTGATCTAAGTGATATTAAATACTGTGTTAAAGGTCTCAAAGCAGCTGAAGAGCCAGTTTCCAGTCTAGGTCTGTGTGAATCTCAACTATAAATGAAATAAAGAAAATTGAAAATGCCAAAGGGACTCCAATTAGAGAAATTTTAGCAAATTTTAGGAAAGGTGGTTTTGAGATAGCCTTGAAGCGTGTATTAGGCAGACCATGAAGAAACAAGGCATTCTGCAAATAATTACAGGTGATCAAGAAAATATGCTGTAGATCTGTTGTGAGGAGTCAATTTTTGTTCTAGCAGAAGTACATAAAATCCAGAGAAGGGAATGATTCGAAAGTGAGCTTAGGTTAATTTGTAGAGCACATCAGTAATTTGGTTTTGAACTCTGAAAGTGAAAAAAAAAACTTCAAAATACTTTAATATACTAAGTGCCAAGACACCGAATTAAGAACTGAGATTATAGATGGTTCCAACAGTTATTAGTTAAACTGTTCACCATATGTAAGATCGTGATAAAAATTTATGTAGCTGCTGGTTTTAAATGAAGCAGTACATAAAAATTCTTAGTTCAGTGTTTGCCATAGAGTAAATGTTCAGTGTTTCTTAATTACTATTAACATGTTATGTAATAATGGCAGTAATAAGGAAAAAATTACAACTAAGCAATATAACCTCGCTGTAATGTCAATGACACAAGAAATTCAGACTTGACTTTATAAATTCAGACTTTATCTTCTATATAAAAAAAAATTATAATCACTTTAAATGACTATCATATGTAGGACAAGAAGAAAATTAGAAAATTACTGATAAATTCTGTTAATATGAATAAATGGTAGAGTATTGCATTTCAACTAAATTTCTCATACACCTGGTCCACTTTTCCTTAACATCGTATATTCCTTTATTTCCTGCTAAAATTAAAATTCTTGATTTATTTCAGTGTATGACTTGGGTAATCATTCTGAGTTTATAATAATAATAATGAATATCTTTAAATTATTTGCATTATAGACCTAACAATAAAAAAACATTGTTTTTCACTTGTATAAATCCAATAAGAAAACAATGTTTCCCTGATGAATTTGAAATTTTAGTAATGACTTTATGAATCAGAAGAATAAATATAATTTATCCTACTTCTTTAAATCCAAAAATTATGGCAGTTCAAAAAGTGTCTTCAAGTATTTTCAGAAGGTAGTGGGTAGGGGAGGAGGGAAGAGGTAGAAAGGGTAAAGGGGGTCAAATATGTGATGACAGAAAGAAATTTAACTATGGGAGGAGAACACACAGTGTAAATATATATATATGCCTTATTGTTAAAGTGTACAGCTGAAACTTACTAGATTTCAGTAACCAATGTTGCCATACAAAAATAATTAATTAATTGAAAAATTAAAATTAAAATTGTAAATAATGGTAGAAGGGATCACTTTAAAATTTGATAAGTGGTAGCATCAAAAGGATTAATTTTATGTTGGCAGGTCATAGATCAGACTCAGGAAATGAAAATATAATAAATAGGTTAATGTAATCTCTATTTTCATAAAGACTCTGATAATGATATCCAAAGATAAAAACATGAAATATAAAATATTAAGTTATCATAATAATGTACATCTCAAATGACTGTTGCCAAATGATTTCTACCCCACTCGACTTCTACTCTTAATAAAGTTGTTCGTGTTCAACAGAATCTCTTTGAATTAGATTTCATTATTTCCCAGTGTGAATAATTATTTGTATGGAAGTAGAGGTTTTCGATATCAAAAACTACCAAGCAAATTAAGGCTGTATGCAAGAAGCCAGGATGTCATGTTTAGCCAATATAAAGATACATGTATCTGTGATCTATTAAAAATACTTCTGAATGTCATCTTCCTATATAAACTAATAATCTATTTTCGAAATATTTTTATGTATCAATTAAATGCATTTTGTCTGTTTTTTAAATAAAAAATTCATGGTTCAAAATACTATGTATTTAATATTAATACAATTAAGTTTTTAAACAGAATTTAAACAACTCTTTAATCAGTTAAAAAACATAAGCAATGTTTGCTATCACTCACAATTGATGAATAATCTTGATTTACATTATAAAAATCTGGCCTCTTATACAATGAGAAGATAAAATGTTTTATATTATTATATGGCATCTGCAGTCTCCACTTTTTTTTTTTTTTTTAGTCATACTAACACAACCCAGCCACTACCTTCATAGCATATGAATCACAGCAAATCCTGAGTCCCTTTTATTTCGAAGAAACTAAAAGCTATATTTATGGATCCAAAATTACATAAGCATAAAAATAAGCTTCTGTGTTGTGGCCAAAAATTCCTATAATTTTATACTATCTTTTCCTTAAATATCAGTTGTCAATATAGAAAAAAAAAACAACTATAAATATCTCATTTTCTTCCTCCTGTCAAAAAATAATAAAAGTAAAAAAGAAAGATAAAGTAAAAGTTCCTATAATATAGAAAAAAATTTACCTAATCTTAGTCTAAACAAATACAGAGGAGATTCTAAGCATAACTAACTGAACTAGTGGTTTGAAGAGTCACTTAAGGAAAATGTCATTTTTATTCCCCCTGAAGCTGTCTATTTTGAATCATTATGTGAGGTGGATACACCCTATGACATGTTAGTATATACACCAAAGGATAAAACTGCCAGTTAGTTTGAGGTTTGTTGCCTAATATTAGTGCATTCATGTAAATATTCTACTCATGACTGATGACAGATTAGATTTAATAGGCAGTTTCTTCATATAGCTACTAATTTGGTGGGTTTCTCTTTTACATTTAATTTTAAAGGCTCTCTGACATCCTTTTCACTTTTCTTTATTTTTGCTTGAACCAAATTCTGAAGAACTGTAAAACTTGACATTTAGCTTCATGATTTCTTTTTTTAAAAAAGAAGCAAGAGATAGAACATTATAACATAACAAGTGAAAGTTAACAGTGGGCATTGGTAATTTAAATGAAAAAAATGCATTTATCTAAATTTCTGATCGACTTATAATAATAAATAATTATTTATTTTCCTACATGGATATCATACCGAGGTTATACCGACAGATTTACAACTAAATAAAAATAGTGTTAAATACTATCAGGAGGATTCACAGTGAATAGTTTTTGGAGCCACAAATCATTGTAAAGACAGAATACAAATGCCACCAATGTTGTTTATTAAAGACACCCCCTACTACCACTACTAATTTTACATTTAAAATTAACTTTGCCAAATAAATTCAAAAAGTGGTCAAACAAAATTGAAAAGTGATATATATAAAGTAAGTTTTTAGTCACATTCACAGAATATTTCCAGAATATTCTGTTGACTGTTGTCATTAATTTATGCATGTGTTCTCAAAGACAAAATTATTTAGTAGTGTCATTCTGTTAAGCTACAGTAGGAGTCTTTCATTCAAAAGAGCACTTTTGTTATGGTACTTATACTTAAAGTTTTAGCATTTTAATAAAACATTTCATCAAGAAAAATTCAAGAATTCATAAAGCAAGATGCTGTAGTAAAATGTATTTTCTTCCTTCAACAGAAAAATAATATATCCAGTTCTAAGATAGAAAGAAATAGAACCCTCAATATACATTTTTCTTTTGTGTACATGTTTTATGAGAACTAGTTAATGCTTTATATGCTTGATTCAAAAAATTATAGGTTCAAAATATTATAACCTATTAAATATATGTATGAAATAGGCTATGCAGTGGGTGTATTATATTCATACAAGAAACTGCTTAATTTTTCAGGATGAGCTCTGCCCCTTTCTTTTGTTGTATTGCATTGTATCTTGATATTTTCTTTATTCATCTTAATTGTTATCTGAGTTTGTTTTCACTACCATTGACCCCAAGAATGAATGTACTTGTTGGGAAGGTCTCCTGGTGGCTAACTGGGCTCAAATTTATAAACAAAACCTAGCATTATTAAACAGGAGCCCCTCACTATACCTATACTTCAGGAACTGCCTACCTCCTGAGCTGAACTGTCTTCCTGTGCTGTGTTCCTGACGATTCTTATAAAGGAGTTCCTGGAATCATATACCAACCAATAGGACTGAGACTTTCCTGGTCCAATTGGAATTGTGCAGCTATATCCTCATTAGCATCTTCACTTCAGTTCCATTCTGACCAATCAGGAAAGTGCTTTTTGGACCACGAGGATTTGGAGTCCTCATTTGCAAGAGAATGGCCAGTCAGTGCCCAGGACTGGAGACTTCTCTCTCTATAAGCCACCTACCCTAGTTTGGAGAGTACACTTTTCCTTTCCAGCTAAGACTCTGTTTGGCTGGAGCTGAAACACCTAAGATGTCTCACTAGACCAGAGAGCAGAGTAGCTGGCCTGTCTTAGTGAGCCAAACGTTGTGGAGTCATCTCAGCTGACCGAACCAGAGAGGAGAGGAGCAGAACTGGACTATCTAGCCAGAGATGGGCCTTACCTGAGAGCCACCTCATGCCCAGAGCCAATTCTCAGCCATGCTATTCCACAGCTGTGTTGTAGGACAGTTGAGCTGTTTGCACTGAATAAAGTAGCCTCCTTCACTGCACCCTGAATTGGGGATTCCCAAATTGGTGCCGATGACTATTGGTTGACATTACTAAGCAAAGAGAGCCAAATAATCTATGCAACTATATTATTTACTCGTTTAGGGTAAAATATGTTTGAATTACTATTGCCAGCAAAACCCAAAATCATATGTGACGCAAGAAAAAAATACCTAGAAATTTGCTATCTATATACCACAGCTGTTTTCTAAAGAGATTACTGGATGCTACTAAATGGATGGCCCTATGTTTCACTGAACATTTTGTGGAGTTAGCATAAGGACCTCTGAGAGAAGACGCAAGAGCTATTTTACTTTGCATAATAAAACTCAAGAGGCAGATCTGCACTGTAGAGTTTCTAAATTATGTTATTAGCGTTCCATCGATTTTGTCAATAAGTAATGCCATAATATCAATCTATTTGGAAGCTTTATTAAATCCTAGAGCTTGGTGTCCACCAATCATACCTATACAAAACTTTTTTTTTAAATAATGAAATCCCCATATTTAAAATATAGCTTGCTCTTCAAATCCAACCTCGTTTCCCCATACCAAATATTACATAGCAAACGCAGGTTACTAATCTGACTAGGTGATATTCTGTCAAAAGAGGTGCTGGCCTATTTGGTTCATTCACTTTGGGCACTAGGCTCTTTTCTTACAAGGCTCTGAGCCCTGTTGATATAGGACCAAGCAGGGAAGCAACTCAAGAAATAATGAAGATAGCAAACTGAACACAAACACACAATACTTAGCTTCAAGCACTCAGAGATTTTCTAAGTATTTTATACTCAATGTGTGGGCTGCACTAATATGCTAAGGAAGTTCAAAAGTACTCCTTTAAAAAAAAAAAAGCAAAACCAGTAACTATAATGAAAAAAAAAAAAAAAGAATGGCTTTACAGGTAGAACTTTGAAGGGTATATTGCATTTACTTCTTCAGAAATTCGATGAAGAAAATTATCAAGCCTTTATGTAGAAGTAGTATTGCACCATATAAGAATGCTGTAAGGTTTACCAATAGTGATTTTGTATGCATGTGCACAGACTTGTAAAAGTATATGTATACACTTTGTTTAATAAGCTATTTATGAACAACTCTTTTTCAAATAGAGCAGACCCAATGCTCTGGACACATAAGGATCTCAAGAGATAAAATAGGTCCTGACAGACTAGAGTTTGTATTTGTGTGGAGTAGAGGGAATGAACAAGCAAAGAAACTGGGAAAAAGAAAGGTCATAGTTTCAGAATTAACAAATGCTTCAAATAAATTGTATTTGAGAGAACATAGATAGAAATAGCTCTGGTTTCTGGAATATTTGGAATCCTTTGTGTTTCTTGGTTTATTTCTCTTTATCAGAGGAATTAGCATATAGTATGAACTTTGCTGAGTTGTGATTTTGTGAGATGTTTATCTAAGAACCATCTTTGAAACACTTTCAATTGCTGCTTATTATCTTGAGATTATACTTTTCCTAAAAATGAATTGAACAATTAGTATTTTCAATTTCTGATGTGCTAAGATTTCAATGTAACCAGAAAATTGTAGAGCTAAAACTGTCTCTCTATACACCTGGCCTGTCCATGAATCATGTCTTAAGTATGGAATTGTCTTGATATATGGCTAGCCATATACATATAATTTTGCTTTAACGGACTTGATAAAATATGAGGGAGAATGATATGCTTTACTTTCATTTTCACAGATGTTTATTTTTCCCTTGGAGAAGCTTTAAAGAAACACATATCAAACCCGATCCCATATTAATCATTTCCTTGCTGTAATTTATAATGGAAAAGGAGTGCTATCGACCTACTCTCCAGACTGCTAGAATGGCGCCCACTGCATATTTCAGTTTTCTTCATCTCCTGCAGTGGAGCCGCAGCCCTTGGCAGTCAGGGTTGTGACGGATCTGAAACAGGATAAACCCTTAGCTTCTTACTGCTGCATTTGACTGCAAGCACTCTTACATGCCAAAGCTGTCCTACTTCTGCCATACTATGACAAGGCAACAATGCTGGGAAAAGGAGAAGGCAGAAGAGAAAGAGGAAGACCAAATAAGATTTGGATTGACTCCATAAAAGAAGCCATAGGCATGAGTCTTCTGAAACTGAGCAGGGCTGCTGAGGACAGGACATGGTGAATGTCACTCATTCATAAAGCCATCAGGAGTTGGGGACAACTTGATAAAACACATACACTATTATATTACACTCTGAGCACTCACTTGACGTTTGAAGGTCCTAAAAGTCTACTGAAACTGAGCAGGGCTGCTGAGGACAGGACATGGTGAATGTCATTCATAATGCCGTCAGGAGTTGGAGACAACTCGATAAAACACATACACTGTTATATTACACTCTGAGCACTCACTTGACGTTTAAGGGCCCTAAAAGAGTGTCTCCAGCTACCTTCGTCCTTTACAGCTTACCCAAATTGAAGAATAACGCTGAGTTCACTTTCCACCGAATTCCTGAATTACCAAATCTGAGATATTCATTCAACACCAATATCGTTTTAGGATAGGTTTATGGTGGAGAAGGGCAGAGTGTTACAAGGAAACTTTGGAACATTATTTGTATATTTATTTGTTAATTTTGTTTAGTAAGTTAAGTGCAGTGGCAGAAAAATGTGTGAGAACTGGCATTTTCACATTTTTTTATATGTGCCTGTTGCTTTCAAAGTCTCCCTATCACTGCGATGTATGGATATGCTCTATTCACATTATTGCTTATGTATTTATTGATTGAAACAGATAGACACACACACACACCTTTCCAAGTACCAACATTAATTTTAAGATACTACATGATCAACTAGTCAACACGCAAAGAAAAATATAAATAATAAAGGTGTCAATTTTCTACTGCTTTGGTTTTCTCTCAAGAAATAGGAATATTTTACAAGTAAATTTCTAGAAAAAATATAACCTCCCAAAACAAGAGGAGGAGTTTGAAATTCTAAGCAATATGATCAAATGGTAGTGTTGGGGGTTATTTCAAGGGTAGGTAAACCTTTCAAAGCATCTCAAATAGCATTACCTAAGTTGGTATCTTCCCTTTCTACTCATAAGACTAGTCTTGGAGTAAATCAGGAGTAATTTCCTTCTTATATTTACTGTAAGTGTCCTCTGTGTCGGTTGACATCAGCATGCTTGGACTAGATGGGGTTAAATTTGTCTTTAGTCACACTCTAATCTGAGAGAGGACAAGAGACAAAAAAAAAAAAAAAAAAAAAAAAAAAAAGTAAAAAAAAAAAAAAAGCATGATTTGCAGATATTACAAGGATCAGGCTGTAAATACATCTTTGTTCATCAAGTGGCCCCTGTTTTAAACTATATCTAAGGTATTATTTAGCCAACAAAAATTTTAAAGAATTTCTGTATAGAGGCCTAAACAGCCCAAATGTTAGCTGTGCTCTTGTAATCTAGGTGAACATTATCTAGCTGTTAGCCTCTTCCTTACCTTCCAACTATTTTTATTCATGACAAATCAAAATCTCTAACAAAGTCTTCTGCTTCTTCTTGCATTTGTTGTAGCTTATATTTTCTGGCTTTCTTTGTATCTTGCTCTAAGCTTTATCAAATCCCTCTGCTCTGAACCACATTGGCCCCTATGGAGCTCTCATTTTTATCCCTCACAAACCAAAAAATAATAATAATATTTAGACAATTATTGGAGATATTTTCAATAGTAAAAACTATTACTTTTTAATTTCCAGCTAATTAAAAATGCTAATCCTTCCAATTTCTTAGCCATATTACAAAAAAATTAAGAGTAGAACTATAGTATTATTTGAATATCTCTATTTACATTTAATGATATTATAATAACTGTTTCTTGGATACAAATTATAAGTAGAATAATGAAATATTTTGCTTTACATTTGTAAAGCATTTTTGATTAAATAAGATAATGAATCACTTCAGTTTTTATAACATTAATAAACATAATTGGTACTTTTGAGAATTACACATGCATTTTTAACAGTTTCTTTTGCTATTACCTATCTAAATAGTTTTGTATATAGATGAAAAGAATCCAAATTGAAATTCTTCATATAAAAAATTTATATTTCTCTTGTCATTACAAAACACACTACTTTGGTACTGCATAATCTCTTTAGCTTTAGAATTATGATTCATGACTTATGAATTACTTGTTGAAGTTCAGGTTTTTAAAGAAAATTATCTATTAACCGTGAGTCTGAAAAATAAGTGTCTAGTTAATATACATTGCCAGTTAACTGAAATGTACAATAAATTATTAATGTGATTAATACATAATTTATTAAATAGTCAGTAGAACTATTTCTGTGAAAATTAACAAAACACAAGATATAAAATTTTTATTCTTAAAAATAAAAAGGTATATAATTATAGAGTGATTTAAATCAATATATTTCGATAAGCATCCAAAAATTATCTGTGTTATTAGCTAAATTTCAAGTAGTTTAAATTTTCCCTAAATAATTAAGGGAGAGGGAAATTAACTAACTCACACTCAGGTGTATTAAAAATATCACTACAGAGTTTTAATAACCTTTAGAAATAAATTTTTAGTTAAATAGTCTCTTTAGAAGCTCAGCAAGTAGTTGGAACTATTGGGAAGACAGGACTCTAAAGCATCCTCTCTCATCTGCCAAGAAGTTTAATTAAACTAAACTATGTTCACAGTTGGGGCTCACATGTGTCTGACTTAAAAAATGGCTGCATGCTGTTATGGAGTTTTTCTGTGTTATCTCCTGGACAAACAGTCATATTCAAGAAAGAGAAAGTGTGAGATACAAGTTTGGTCCAATAACCAGAACTCAACAGTTGAAAAACTATTCTAATTTATATCAAACATAATGTGCCATTGGTATATATGGTTTATTCTCAGACTAGGTAGGGCTCAGGTAATCAGATTTCTATGGAGAAGGAAGTGATAAACAAAACCAAAAGGGGAAATTTTTACTAATAAACTCTTATTCTGAAGGATAAGATAGGAATAATTATATATGACCCAGGCCATGTGGCTCAGGAAATGGGATGAAATTCAGTGGAAGATATCAAGCCCTCATGCTCAGATATACATAAATATAGATATAGATAGAAATAGAGATAGAGATATATATAGATATATCAGATATATATATATATGAATATGATATATATGTATGTATACA
>KE750154.1:0-15554 GCA_000465285.1 Eidolon helvum | reverse complement strand
TTTTCAGATCTTCTGCCATTATGTAATTGGGTTTTTTTTTTTTTTTTGGTGTTAAGTTGCATGATTTCTTTACATATTTTAGATATTAACCCATTACTGAATGTATCATTTGTGAATATCTTCTCCTATTTAGTAGGCTGCCTTTTCATTTTGTTAATGGTTTCCTTTGCTGTGCAAAAACTTTTTAGTCTGATGTCTCATTTACTTATTTTTGCTTTTGTTGCCCTTGCCTGCGGAGACATATCCAAAAATGTTGCTAAGACTGATGTAAAAAAGTTAACTACCTCTGATTTCTTCTAGGAGTTTTATGGCGTCGGGTATTACATTTAAGTCTTTAATCTGTTTTGAGTTTAACTTTATATATGGTGTAAGAAAGTGGTCCAGTTTTATTTTTTGCATGTATCAGTCCAGTTTTCCCAATACCAATTTATTGAAGAGACTATCTTTGCCTCTTCTGTGGTGCATTAATTGATCATATAAGTGAGGATTTATTTCTGGGATCTGTATTCTATTCCATTGATCTAAGTGTCTGTTTTTATGCCAGTACCATGCTGTTTTGATTCTTATAGCTATGTAGTATAGTTTGAAATCAGGACCTATGATATCTCCCACTTTGTTCTTTCTCAAAGTTTCTTTGGCTATTTGGGGACTTTTGTGGTTCCGTACAAATTTTAGGATTAGTTGTTCTAGTTCTGAGAAGAATGTCATTAGTATTTTATTAGGGATTGCATTGAATCTGTAGAACGCTTTAGGTAATAAAGACATTTTAATGATATGAATCCTTCCAGTCCACGAGCATGCTATATCCTTCCATTTATTCATATCTTGTTCAATTTCTTTCATCAATGTCTTACAGTTTTCAGAGTACAAGTCTTTCTTGTCTTTGGTTAAATTTATTCCTAGGTAATTTATGCTTTTTTGACGCAATCATAAATGAGATAGCTTTCTTAATTTCTACTTCTGATTGTTTATTATTGGCATATAGAAATGCAACACATTTCTGTATATCGATTTTGTGGTCTCCAACCTCACTGAAATTCATTGATTAGTTCTAACAGTCTACAGTCTTTGTTTTTTTTTTTTTTTGGTGGAGTCTATACAGCATACTATTTGAATCTCTACCTGGGCAAAACACGTGTAAATCCTGAACGTTTTCACAGACTTTGCTTCCTCTCTTATATATCCATTCTTGATACAATGGAGGAATTATAAAAGATTGGCAGGATCTCCCTTTGTGACTGTGCTCAGTCCCACCGAGCCCTTTCAGAAACAGCAGGACTCTCCTTGGGATGTGTAAGTGGCTCCAACGTGGGCCAGGATCCCCAGCCACAGTAGCTAACACGTCAGGGCAAATAAAGCGAGGCAATAAAACCGAAGCAAATTGATTCATCTCCAGGCAGTACCATTAACCTCTGTCTTAATGCCATACTCTGTCTACACTGAACATGACCAAATAGCTTCCTTTAAAGGTAAATGAATTTTATATAATTTGCAGCTAATTCCATTTAATTCCGCCCACATGAGCATGTGATAAGGGAATGTTCAACTGGTTAACAACCACAGGCTAAAAGGAGCATTCAGGAGGGGGCAGATATTTGATTTTCAAGTGCTGTAGCTCAGGGCTGAGAAATCCAGAGACTAGAAGCTTGCTGGTTTCTTGGTTATTTGCTTTCTGTTCTCCTTGCTCCTGAGAAAACACTGGGATCCCATCTGTCACGATGAGGCCTGTTACAACAACAACAACTACTCTTTTTTATAAAATCATTCTTGGTCTGACAAACTCCCTTTGGACTGCAGGGAATCAGGAAGAGTAAAAATAATAGAATCAATAACAACTTTGTTATCTAGTAACTTAAACAACCCTTGCCTGCTGGGATGGCAGAACAGGCTTTCTTATCTTGGAAACAGGAAAACTTTCTGGATAGTAAACTATTTTTTTTTTTTTCACAAAATGTTTCTAACCGGGTTAGGTTCCTAGAGAAAGTGCCTAGGGTAGGAATTATGCCAAATTCTAATCACTCAGACACAGTATTTTAAAACAGAGGAAAGAATTTGAGTCTTTAAATCTAATACGTATTATTTCTTATTTTCATTTTCTGGAACTTCGACTGTTGCACAATGGTTTGAATATTGAATACCTTAAGTGGGAAATTTTCATTTGAATGTCTGGATCATCTGGTCAACCTGATTCTCATTCCTATCTCGGTACTTGCCCCGCACTGAAAGGTCTTCCAAGACCTTTCATAATCCACGTCTGAGTCTTCAGTCCCAGGAAGTGCTCTCTCCACTGAAAAATCTTTCTAAAAATACAGCAGGGAGTGGGCCTGGTTTGATTGGGATATTCCACGTTTATTTCTTTGCATGCAAATGCTGATGACTCAGTTCAAGAGTCATGAACTAACCATATCTTGGTTTGAGGACAGCCATCTCTCCCACAGGGCAAGTAACTAGATGACACACACTCCACGAGGATTGTCCTGGCCAGATTTGTTTAGATAACTGAAGGGGAAGTAGAAACTGAGGAGCTTAAAAATTCAGGTTAGTCTGTCTTTATTGCTCCAATTCACACCCAAGTTTGTCATTTGTATGCTCTTCTTCCAATCCTTTTGCAGTTCATTGTCCCTTTAACACCTTATGTAGGATGTCCTTAAAGTCTGAATACAGGTGACCATAGCTGATATTTTGTATTTTCTGTATATAAGAAAACTATATTTTCTACACATCCCAGATCTTGTGGCCAACCTATATGTAAATTTGCCTAATTTCCATTGGTTTTCTTGGGGAAGAGGCACACACGGATGCCAAATTCAATTTAGAGAAAGAAAATACATGTTTTTCTCTTTTCACTCACGCTTTCTTGTAAAATACAATCAATCAGTGTTGTCTGCTTCATTTGCAAAGCAATTTATTAGGTTCTGCCAACATGGTCACAGGCAAACCTTGAAGTTTCTAAAAGTTGGAGTTAGAGATTGCCACGGATCCAGATAAACGGCACTGTTTTCTTACCTTCCCAGCAAATCGTGACAAGTGATAACAAAAAAGGCAAACAAAAGTTTCTAACCCTTAGCCTGCTGTTATCTGTCTCCTGGCCTGTAATTACACAGAATTTGGAGTTTTCTCAAGAGAGTGGAGTGACACTATTTACCTTTTTGTATTTATATGACCGGTAGCCAAACTTACATACAATAACTAGAGAAATTTAGTAAGGAAAAGTGCTTGCAGGAAACATTCAAATTTCCCCTTTTTCTCTTGCTGCGTTTCCTTATGAACCTATTCTCTCCAAGCCTCAGGGCTATTTTTCTGAGAGAATACTGATCTTATTCCATCTCTACTATTTGTAATATTCTAAGACTTTGGTTCTCGATATGAGGAAAGAAATGAACTGGTGATGGTTTATGTACATTTCAGCTGAAAAAAATAATTTAACAAAGTTGAGTTATGTTTCAGAGCTTTTTTTAGTATGTTGGATGAAGGGTGGTGGAATAATCTTGAAAAGGAGTAGATAGGCACAATTCCTCATTCCTCAACTAATTTAAGCTCCCTCTTCTCAACACTGTACTTGAGGAGACTCGATTTTGTTTAACTTCTAAGAACATCACTAATTACGACAATAGACGCAACCTGCACGTTAGCAGCCAACTTTGTGGACCACCCACATGTCTACAAAGTTACTAGGTTTTCCATAAATTTCATCTCCTCTCTCTCACCCTCTCCATCCCTATGGAGTCTTGAAGCACAGCTTCATTCCACACAGAGGAGTCACATCGTTTTTTCTCATTTGATGCCTGGGAGGAAGACATTGCACTAAAAACTAGAGAAGTGTTGATACTAACGCTGGAGCTCTGACTTGGGGGTTTTAGTTAAGTAGCTGTTTGAGGCTGTCGTGAACGCTACGGATCACCTCCCCAGGAAAACACACACGTGTGTCAGCACACCAAATTCTCCATGGGCTTTTGGGAACTTCATAGCCCCCTGCCTCCCCAGCCCACCCAGGGCCATCCTTCACAAAGCCAAGTTTACCTGAATCCCATCCACACCCAACACGTGCTTCTCATCTCTACTTCTGGTGTTTGGGTTGACGGCACTTTGCACTCACTGGAATGCTGTAGAAGTCGCTTCCTTGTAAATATTCCCAATGATCCCTGTTTGTTTATTTGATCAGCTACTCATGCTATGTGCAGAGAATTTATACATCGGTCATTATTGCTCCAATTTCTGGCCACAGATACCTGCTCTACAAGAATAATAAACATAATAAAACGAAATGGTGAGTTTGCAAGAGGTGAAAGTATAATTCTAAGACTTATTATTAGAAATGTATAGACTTAAAGGTGCTTTGAACTGCGACATTGGTGTGTTGCTGTAAATGGTAATTTGGCTTAAGATCATTCCTCTCTTCCTCCCCTCAGTCAATTCTCGTCTAGTTATCTCCTCTGCATCAGGCACTGTGGCAAGCGCTGGGGACGTAACAGAATGAGACATGATCTGTTCCCTGGAGGCCTTATCTTTCAGTAGTGGGAGGACAGCGAACCCATAAACACACACACTGCCAAGAACTCCAGGTGCCTTAAGCTGTGGTTCTTCCATCTCTTACTGGAAGCTGGTGAACATGGTGCTCATATACAAATGATCTGGCTTTTCTTTGTGGTCCAATTCTCAGTTATCTCCTAAAAACAGATAGGGTTTGGCCTGGCCTCATCACTCATGAGCAGTTTAACTTTGGACTTCCAGCTGACCAGTGTTTCAAATTTTTCATCTACTGAGCGGCAGCTTGGTGAGTGGTGAAAAGCATGGGCTCTGGGGCTGGACTGTCTTGGGTTGAATCCCAGCATCACTACTCATGAGCTGTGTGACCTTGAGTAAGTTCCTCGACCTCTCTGTACCTCAGTTCCTGCTTCTGAGAATAGAGATAATGATGATACCACATAAAGTTGTATTCTGTGAGTTCATAATACATGGAAGATGCTCCAGAAAGAATGCATGTATAGAGTGCCTACATCTTCCTTCCTTCCTTTCTTCCTTGCTTCCTTCCTTCCTTCCTTTACTCATTCATTCATTCATTCATTCACTCATATTCAACAATTATCTATGGAACGCCTGCTCTGCGCCACACACTGTGCTGGGTGTAGAAGAGGCCACAGTAAAGAGATAACTTCTGCTTTGAAAAACCCTCTAGTCTAGTAGGAGTGTCAGACAACTGGGGAGGAAAGTTAAATGCAGCGAGCTGATCTCGGTCATGGAGACAAACGTAGGGTATGATGGGGACACCATAGGTCGTGATGGAGACAGAGGTAAGTTGTGATGAGAACACATCCCCCAATCTAAGGGTGCCTTCCTTCCTGCTTTATTAATTCCCTAGCTAAGGCACACAGCTTCAGCTCCTTCATTTTTTTGTTGGATATTAAAAGACTTAATTGTGCTAACAAAACACGTAACATAAAGTTTACCGTCTTCGTCATCTCTAATGTCCAGTTGCAAAACGGAAGCTCCTTTCCCATTAAACAACCTCTCATTGTGCCCTCCTGGACCCCAGCCTCTGGCGACTGCCCCACAGAGTTCCGTCACCTTTCATGCGTGTCCTTTATCATGTTAATTTCTCAGTGTTTTGTCCTTAGAGTTCCTGTCAATAGAATATTGTCTTCCATCATGGGTTTTAGCTGGCGAGAGACTTTCCTCTAAAATCACTCTGCCTTTTCCCCTTCCCATTGCTGCTGCCATTTTCTGGAATTCTATGAATGCATGAACTTTGTGTCTTTTAGAGAAGAAGTCGCTGTAAATTGAGCAATGTTCAGGAACAGGCTTGTTAACCACCGGGCTGATGGTGGTATTGACTGAGTGCTCACCTCTGTAGGAAGATACAAAGGCAGTGGAAGGCCGCAGAAAAGATCTGTTCCACATAAGTTATAAGAAAACAAGGGTGTGAGGAAGCACACATACAAACACATACACATGTCTTAGAAATATTTGTTTGCATACCCAGTTGTGCACTTCAAGTACGTCTAACAGGATGAAGGCATCACTTTAGGAAGATGAGTATGACAACATGGCGTATGAACCA
Organism: Eidolon helvum; assembly: GCA_000465285.1. Classification (NCBI taxonomy): domain Eukaryota; kingdom Metazoa; phylum Chordata; class Mammalia; order Chiroptera; family Pteropodidae; genus Eidolon; species Eidolon helvum. The sequence continues at coordinate 9,496 of KE750154.1, read as the reverse complement.
GAATGCAAGAGACTAAAGTAGTTAGACAAGTTCAGAAATAGCAAAAGACTAGTGGAGGTATGAGAACATGTGGTCTAGAATCATACTGGAAATGGAGAAAAAGGGGAAGATCCAGAATTTAACAGGAAGATACTAGGATTTGGTGACCTGTTGGATAAGAAGTAAAGGAAGAGGTGTAGGAGGTGGGGACCAATATTTGAAGAGTGTTGACTTTGAGCCAGGTCCTGGGCTGGACCCTTTGCTCACAGGATCTCATTCATATCTCACAGTGTTCCTCTGAGTTAAGCATCATTATCCCCATCTTCCTATTGAAGAAGCAGAGGTTCAGAAAGGTTGATTTGTTTGCCTAGAGTTGCCTGATTAGCAGTTGGTTGAGTCATATATTTACACAGAATCTGTCTGACTCCAACACCTATACTCTTTTATCATTAAGGTGGCTTCAAGGCTGGTAGTTCAGAAGACTGAAAAAAAAAAACTGAAAAGAGGGTGTTGATAGAGTTATCAGAGAAGGCAAATGGTTAGTCCTATTTGAATATGCTGAGTTTGGGATGAAGAAGGGCAATGTAAATTCAAGAGGCATTTGGAGGTGAAGGACTGGGTGTGTGCATAGCTAGAGACTTAAGTGCCAATTGCCTTCTTGAAAGATTGAATATAAAAAGGAAAGAGAACTCTGGATAAATTCTTGAGGAGATCCCCACGTAGGGGGCAGAGGCGAGAAAGGGGAATCAGTGAAGTCAGTAAAGGAAAGTTCACGTGACTAATACGGTAGAAAAACAGTTGCGCTTCAGTATGGAAAAGTGAGACAAGACAGTGGTTTTCTGGCTGTCTATCACGATTCAAGAAAGTCATTTCAGAATCCTGAGTGAAGCAGAGCACCTGCCTAGTTTCTTGCAAGTACCATGGTTTATCTAATCCTCTTGACTTCTGTTTTATACCCAGATCCGCTAGGCTCCCAATTCCTGTCCACTCATCCTCCTACCCAGCTTTCGAATTGTCCTTTCCTTGGTACACTTGGCCACTGCTTTAGTGAGGACTGAGTCTCATCTGGGCTATTGAAACAGGTGTCCATCAAGGCTCCCAGCTGCCTGTTTCTTCACTAGAAGTGTATTTTACCACTAGAGTTATTTTTCCTACAATATGAGTTTTATAATTTTCTCAATCTAAATATCTATTTTCTAGCAAGCATCTATTTGCTAAGGAGTAAAGTCAAACTCCTTAACAAAGCCCAGTGAGTCCTTCGATTGGGTACCAACCCTGCCTTCAAGCTGCCTCACTAAGCACCAAATGCTCCAGACGAACAGCCCGGGAACTGCTTGCATCCTCACAGCTACCACCAGAATCTTCCGTGATGATCCTGCCAAACCTTTGTTTATCGTTCGAAGGTCAACAAAATGGAAAGTAACCTAGAAAGGGGAAGGGATGAAGCCAAAACTAGAATTAGATTCAAGTTCTAAACCAAGGGATGGGTACCTGTGATCCATGCCAGCCAGAGACATACATCAGCAGAGCCATTATTATTATTTTTTCCCTTCTTGTTAGATTTCTCGGGTTCTATCCACTGCTGGGATGTTGATGTCCACAAAGAGTTTCCCTCTGTTTTCATTGTCCTCTTATCTGAGAAAAACAGCTTCTCGTCATGAGCAGCTGTCCTCTCATCCTTTGCTCAGGCCTTCGTTTGCAAGGTGAGCGCCCTTGGCATTCTCTGAACCTCAGGGAGTGTCCTGGAGGCCTGGATGGTGAACAGGCAGCTCTCATGCTGGGCTGTCCCCCAGAGCCCAGCAGGGGAGCCAAAGATGATCAGCATACATGCTATGCCAAATGGAATTGAACTTGAAAATCTCGAGAAAATGGAAACGCTGAAATGGTGCATTGCATTTAGAGCATTTTAGACTTATCCCTGCTATGCAGAGGCCATGATTTAAGGAGGCAGGTGGTCAAAGTGGGTGGACATAGAGATGGCATCTGTGGGACCAGCCGTTAGCAAGACATCGGATGAAAGACTCTCCCAGCGCCTGTAGAAAGTGTTTAAAACTCAAGAATTTGGTGACCTTCATGAAGAATTAGGTAAGGCTGCTGCCCTTGGAGGGGTCACTATGGTAGAAGCTTTGCTAAAACGAGTTTCCTGGGGCTACAGAGCTACCTTATAAATCACCTTTAGGCACCTGAATGCACATGTGGACTGAAGCTGTGTTTTCATTTAGGCAGAGTTTGCATAGTATAACATATTTATCCAAACGGCGATATGTCTGAAACCAAGGGATGCCAAGGCCGCCTGCAGCCACCAGAGGCCAGGAGAGGCATCGGGTGATTTCTCCCTCACAGCCCCCAGAAGGAGCCAACTCTGCTGACACCTTGCCGACACTCGCAAACTGTGAGGGAATATACTTCTGTTGTTCTAAGCCACCTAGTCTGTGGTCATTTGTTATGGCAGCCTAGGAAATAAATAGAGACAAATCTTGTTTTTCTTACCCATGAAATGACAGTACTAATAAGACCTCATGGAGTTGGCATGAGGCTCAAAAGAGAAATTGATTATGGAGGTACATTGATATAATTTCTATAATTTTACTATTTTTTGTTCACTTCTGAGTAAAAAAGTTTTTTTCAAAATCATATGACTGATCTCATCACTCTTCCTTACTTCACTCTTAGCCCCAAAGATGAGAGAAAACAAAAATAAAAACAAAAATACCTGCCAATGCAGTGGTAGCTGGGTCAGTTTTTGGCCACAAGTAAGATAGTGTTGAACCTCCATAGCCTGGAAAATTCTACTTCAAGGTAGATAAATAAGTTCCTACAATAGTTGCACAAAATGGCTGCCCAGGTGCTGCTCACAGCCCAATATTTATTTCCATAGCACGGTGACCTCAGTGCTGTGATTCAGGTGTGCCCTTCAAGACTACCTGTGAGCCATTTCTCATACTGGGAAGAAGCATTCAAGAATCTTAATTTTTAGACCCAGAAGTGCTAAAAACAATGACACCCAGAAAATTCCAACAAGTTTCCTAGGGTTACAGAGCTATCTTAAGACATCACCTCTCAGCATTCTCAATGCATGTCAGACATGTAATATTATGCAGATTTTTAAATTCTCCTTTTTCCTAAAGTTGATTTTGCATCGTTTTTGGAAATCGCCAAGTGTTTTAAGTCCTGGGATACAACTCAATCTCGGTGCTCGAGAAGATTTCCCTGGTCTAGGCCCTACCTTCTTCTCCTGCCCATTTCGTGGAAGTGTGTGAGGCTCTTCTCCAACACTGAGCGCTAAGCAGCAACGGGCACGTCACCAGGCTGGGGTCTAGAACAACCAACGCGTGACCCAGACGTGGTGCCTCAGACTCAGTGGGAGATCACAGGACACATGCGAGCAAGTTCCATGTGCGACCATCTCACACTCTGTAGGGACGAGGAGAGGAGAGCAGTCGTAGAATTCTGCCAATGGGTTGTTCAGTCACATGACTTGACTGACAGCGAACCTGATCTGTTCCACCTGAGTGGGAAGAGGGAGGGCCAGTGCAGGGTGCTGTGGATCAGGGGTCCCCAAACCCCAGGGTCACAGACCTGTATGGGTCAGTGGCCTGTTAGGAACCCCGCCGCACAGCAGGAGGTGAATGGCAGGTGAGCGGGCAAAGCTTCATCTGTATTTGCAGCCGCTCCCCAGCGCCAGCATCACCGCCTCAGCTCCGCCTCAGATCATCAGCACTAGATTCTCACAGGAGCACCGGTCCCTGGTGCCACAAAGGTTGGAGACCGCTGCGACTGAATGTTTGTCCTCCCCACATTCGTATGTTGAAATCCTAACCCTCGATGTGAGGGCATTTGGAGGTGGAGTTTTTGGGAAATACTCAGGCCACGAGGGTGGAGCCCTGATGAATGGGAATTGTCCCTTGTCACAGAGACTTCAGAGAGCTTTCTTGCCTCTTTTGCCCTGTGAGGACACAGCAAGAAGACAGTTGTCCCTGAACCAAGAAGTGGGCTCTCGCCAGACATAAAATCTGCTGGCGCCTGGATCTTCGTCCAGCCTCCGGAACTGTGAGCAGTGACTGCAGTGGTGTATAAGCCACCCCGTCTGTGGTCTTCCGTTAGAGCAGCCTGGGGCGCTGGGGCTGGGGCTGGGGAAGCAGGGACTGGTACGAGGAGCACAGGTTTGCAATGATTCAGTGCCTCTGTCCGTGAAATCTCTTAGGTTCCCATGAGTGGCGCTGCAGCCCTTCTGCACCATCCTATACGAATCCCACAAACGTAAAAGCCACGTCTTTGCGGTTCTGTTCCCTCAGTGTTTAGCTCATAGCAAGTGCACAATAAGTATCAATAGATTCTCCCTCCCTCCCTCCTTTCCACCTTCCCCGCTTCTTATAGTCACAACCTCTATGTGTCCATTGCTATGGTGCTAAGTCCAGGGGATTTAAAAGTGGATTACGTACACTGACCGCTATTGGTTGTTTCATTGTTTTGGAAAATTCTCATAAAAACATAGATTCACTTACTGATTGCTACTGTCCCCACACAATTTTCCTGAAGTAGAGTGGGTGCTAGGCTCAGAGGCCTGAAAGGAAGAAAAACCAGTGAAGGAATGGGTTGGATCTAAGGTCCGGGTATCAGGTGGGTGGGGCGGCTGGCCGGGGAAACAGGAGAGAGAAGCAGGAAACAGGTTTTCTAGCCATTGATTTTTACGCCCCCCACCCCCACCCCACATCAATATATCCTTCACAGAGCTGGTTAATTATCAATTCTCATGAGAAAGCAAGGTCGCCTTACTCTTTTTAAAGCTCTGGAGCACAAGGCAGGCTGTACACGATATGCCTTTTGCTGAATCGAATGATTTGTTCACAGCTTCTGCGTGCTCTGCATGTCTTAGAATAGTACAAGCAAACTATTGTGTGTTTTCTCTTTACCAGCTTTTTGGGGGGCTTTGTTATTTTCTTCTCTCTTTTTCCTGCCTTTAAAAAAATCAATAAAAATAGTAACATTTCCCATTTCCTTACATATATGACTGGAAATTATAGGTTAAATAGCTGTTCTTTTAGTAATTCCCTTAATTTTTTTTTAAACATCAATTATGACTAAATTTTCAAACAAAGTCTAAAGTTTTCTAAGACTACTGTCTTCCTCAGAACAAGACATGGACAGTAGTATTATACTTTATTCATTAAACCACTCATTGTATTCCTTTTCATTTTTATATAAGGATGCAGTGTCATCTCTTCTAAATCCCAGATTTAGGTCTCTTGGTGGTTAATAAATGTTTAATTGAATATATCAACATAATTTATTCATTTCCAGTTTCACTTTCTTGAGTCTTCATCCTTCTCTCTCAGATTACTTTTCTTCTTCAGATGGTCCTTCCTTCCTTCCTTCCTTCCTTCCTTCCTTCCTTCCTTCCTTTCTTTCTTTCTTTCTTTCTTTCTTTCTTTCTTTCTTTCTTTCTTTCTTTCTTTCTTTCTTTCTTTCTTTTTTTCTTTCTTCTCTCTCTCTCTCTGACGGTTGATTTTTTCTATTTTTTGTAGTATTTTTTAAATTTTATTTTTCAATTAACAGTTGACATCAATATTATATTATTTTCAGGTGTACGGCATAGCGTTTAGACATTTATATAACTTACAGAGTGATTCACCCTCCCCCAATGAGTCTATTGCCCACCTGGCACCATACAAAGTTATTACAATATCACTGACTATATTCGGGGGGGGGGGGGGGACATCCCCGTGACTATTTTGTAATTAGGGGGGGGGGGGGGGGGGTCCCTTCCCCTTTTTCACCCCACCCCCCAAGCCACTTTCATCTGGCAGCCATTACTTTGTTTTCTGTATCTATGAGTCTGTTTCTGTTTTGTTTGTTCATTTATTTTGTTCTTTAGATTCCACATATAAGTGAGATTATATGATATTTGTCTTTCTCTGTCTGACTTATTTCACTTAACATGATATCCTCTAGGTCCATCCATGTTGTTGTAAATGGTAAGATTCCATTCTTTTTTATAGCTGAGTAATATTCCATTGTATATATGTATTGTATCTTCTTTACCTAATCATCTGTTGATGGGCATTTAGGTTACTTTCATGTTTTGGCTATTGTAGATAATGCTACAATGAACACAGGGGTCAGATGATATTCTTTTAAAGATGGTATTGGCAGGTAAATAATCTCAGTCTTTGCATATTTAAAAGCATTTTGATTTTTCCTTCACGAGAACGGTTGTTGTGCTGGACATCCTTTGTTTGCTTCTCCAAGCCCACTCTTTGCTCTTCTCCATTCCACTTCCAGCCCTGGGAGGCCGCCTCTCTGGACCACATGGATATGCTCTTTTAATCTCTCCCTGGCAGTTGGGTTTAGTAAGTTAGAGGCGCTAAAAGGAGATTAGACCTGTGGTCCAGATGAGATAGTGTAGACTCATTTCTCTCTGCTTCTTTCCATCCTTAAGTACAACTTGAAACTCTGGAAACAATGGAAGAGAAACCAAAGGACAGTTCTAGAAGGTGGAAAGAGGGTGGACTGGTTGGGGACCCCTGAGGAGGAGGAACTACATAGTGGTAAGGCATCTTACAACCGCCCAACCGACAGAAACACGTGACGGAGGCCTGCCGTTTCCTGGCAACCTGTAATCTAACAACAGAACACAGCTGGAGGAGGCTCATTTCCTCTTCTGGACCAAATAGGAGATCCACTGACAATACCACGTGAACCCAGTAGTGTCAGCAAGTGGGATAAATCAGGAAACCCACCCACTGACAGTAAGTGGCCAAGGGACACGCTCTTCTTCCCTGCCAGGCCAGAGAGACCCCTCCTCCAATGTGAGATATCAGGAGGCAGGATGACACTGACCAGGGTGTTCCCTCCACAACGAATGGGCAGCTTGGGGAGGCTTATTGTTCCCATGGGCCTGAGATTCCCCTCTCCCACCTAAAGGTGCCAGGTGGCCTGGCCTCTGGAAGCTCTTTATGCCCCATTAGGCAGCATATGCAGGGACGAGTAGAAGCTCCAGCTGCATCAGATAAACCAAGCAGACCAAAATAATGCTGAAAGTTAATTTGTCATTAGACCCAGAGTCCACAGAATTAGCCAAGAATATGTGTGCTAAATCTAAACACAGTGACTGCTTGCTAAAATAAGAGATTTAAATAAAACCCAAGACTTCTAACAGAATAACGAAATGTCAAGGTATAATAAAAAATCACCTATTATATCGAGAATCAGGAAAATTCAGACTTGAACAAGAAAAGACAATCAACTGGAGCCACACCATGATGAATCAGATGTTGGAATTATCTGGCAAATATTTTAAAGCAGACATCATAAAAATATTTGACAAGAAATTACAGTCTCTTAAAACGAATGAAAACATTTTTAAAAATCTCAGCAAAGAGGTAATAACAAAAGAACTAAATGGAAATTATAAAACTGAAAAACAAACTAATTAAAATAAAAATCTTACTGGTTTAGCTCAATAGTAGTGTTGATGACAGAGATTAGAATCTGAGGACAGATCAGTAGAATTTACACAATCTTAAAAAACAGAGAATAGACTGGGAAAAAAATGGTCAGACCTTTAGGAACCTGTGGGACAATAATAAGAGATCCAACATTTGTGTCATCGAGATTCTAGAAGAGAAGGAGTGAAAAAGTAGGGCTGAAAAGGCATTTGAAGAGATAATGGCTGGAAATGCCCCAAATTTAGTGAAAGACACAAACCTACAGATTCAAGAAGCTGAGTGAACCCAAGACAGGATACTAAGACATATCATAATCACACTTCTGAAAACTAAAGATAAATATCTTAAAAGCAGCCAGAGACAAAAGACGTGTTACTTATAGGAGAACACCAATTTGAATGACAACAGAGTTCTCATCTGAAACTATGGAGGTCAGAAGCAATTGGCACAACAGTTTTCAAGAGCTGAAAGCAAAGAATCATTAATTGTGAATACTATATCTGGTGAAACTATCCTGCAGGAATGAAGAGGAAATAAAGACATATGCAGATGGAGGAACACTAAAAACACTTGTTGCTAGCAGACCTACCCTAGAAGAACAGCTAGAGAAAGTTTTCAACCAGAAAAAAACAATAAAAGAAGAAATCTTGGAGTATTAGGAAGGAAGAACAATAGAAACAGCAGAAACACGGGTATATACAATAGACTATAAATTATATTCGATGATTGAAATAAAAATAACAATATCTGGTACTCGAGAGATTGATGTTTATAAGTGGGGGAGGTAAAGGGACTTAAATGGAAGAGTAGTTTCTTCACCTCGCACAAAGTGGTAAAACGCTGATGCCAATAGATAGTGGTAAGTCACATGTGTATATCATAATATGCAGAGCAACTGCTAAGGAAACTATACAAGGAGATATACTCGGGAACACTATAAATAAATCAAGATGGAATCCTAAAAATGTTCAAGTAACCCACAGGAAGGCAAGAAGAGAGAAGCAGAGAAAAAAAAAAACAGAAAAGGAACAATAAAATGGCAGACTTAAGTGCTAACATATTAATAATTACCTTAAATGTAAATTGTCCAAATCCAACAGTGAAAATGTTGGCAGGGTGGATAAAAAACCCACTGACCTATGTGTTGTTTGCAAGAAGCTCACTTCAAATTTAGCAACATAGGTAGGTCAAAAGTAAAAGATGGAAGAAGATACGCTATGCACACATTAATAAAAAAAAAAAAAGCAGTCACTCTATCGATATCAGATAAAGTTGACTTCATAGTCAAGACAGTTACTGGAGACAAAGAAAGATGTAACAATGATGAAAGGATCGATCCAGTAGGAAGCCACAACAATCCCCACAAACATCTATTCAGGAAACAATGAAGCCTCAAAATACACAGCAAAAACTGAGAACATTGAAAGGAACAACAGACAAATCCATAATTCAACGTGTTGCTTTCAGCAGCCATTAGAACTATTAGATGGAAAATCAGCAAAGCATAAAAGATAAGACATAAACAGTATAATCAACCAATGAGCTCTAATCAACATATATAAAACACTCTAACAACAGCAGAATATATAATTTTGTTTCGATGTCCTATCAAGATAAACCATATCCTGGCCTATTAAGCAAAACCACCATAAATTGCATAGAATTGAAATCATACAGAGTATATTTCCAGATATGTTTTCTGAAAGTTTTATAGTTTTACATTTAAGATCATGATGCATTTTTATTAATTTTCATACAAGGTATAAAATTTAGATTTTTTAAAAAAAGTTATGGATGTACTATTGCTCCATTATCATTTATTGAGAAGACCATCCTTTCTCCATTAAATTGCCTTTGCATCTTTGTCAAAAATCTCTTGGGTATAATGAACTCAAACTAACACCAATAACAGAAAGGCAACAGCCATTGTTACTTCGGCAAATGCTCCTTCCGCACAGCACTCTCCTCATCCTCCACAAAAAGAAAAGCTTATTGTAATTATTTTTTTAATTAAGTTTATTGGGATAACATTGGTTAATACAACTATATTTTCAGGTGTACATTATCAT
>AWHC01008749.1:0-21827 GCA_000465285.1 Eidolon helvum | reverse complement strand
TTTAATTCTCCACTCTCCTGCCCAGGAATGACTGGGCTTAACAAGTTTCAGTTTGTTTTTCATATACATATAAATTTATGTGTTTTATACATAATAGTTATATTTACATATTTTATATGTTTATTTCTGCATAAGTTCATGTTTATAATTATGCTTATCATATATAATTTCTGTTTCATACATAACATTTATATTTACATATTTTTTATATATGTTTATTTCTACATAAGTGTAATCATACAACCCTTCTTGTTTTGCAAATTGTTTTCTATGCTTAATAATATATCTGAAAATCCTCCCAGGTCAAGTTTTTAAAACATTTTGCTTTTATGAATTTTAAACAATGTTTTGTGGTGGGGTTGGGGTGGGGTTGACTCTCACCTCAAATTTGGTCTTGATGACATACGAGAGTATGGAAAGGTTTATTGCTCACACAATGAGGCTCTCTGGGGAGAACAAAGCAGTTTCCAAAGTGATCTGAAAATGGCTCGTGAAGGCGGAAGAAGATTTTATGGTGTTTAGGGGCTTGTGGCTAGGGTAAGGTTTCTCAGGCCCTAACTACTGCTTGTGTAGTTCAAACTGGCTGCCAGTGCCCAAAGAGGGAGCACGGGATTTTCTTATTAGCTTACTCAGATGTAGGGCAGGGGGAGGGCGAGGGTGGTGGGCCTTGAAAGCCATCCCCAGTCAAACATATAAAATGGAGTCAGACTCTTTGTTAGATACACAATGTTTGCTATTCCTTGACAGCTTAGTTACATGGATCCTCTTTACTCTTGGAAAATAATCTTTGCGATTTCAAAAAAGTAGATAAAGCTAAGTGACAGACTAAGGTAATGAACTTGTGTTTTTTTTTGTGGGTTTAGTAACCTCTCAAACACACTCCTGATGGCAAATGAATGGCAGTGACAGCCCTGTCAAGCCGGCATGCACAGCAGCGTACAGCACCATCCAGGGTCTCCATCTGGAGAGGCTGATGCACTCATGTTCCTCTAGCTCTGGTCTCGTTTCATTGCCTTGTGAAAACCAACCCACCTTGTTCTCGAGAGTCCACAGTGCTAGCGTGGCTGTGCCTGGCTTTCTAATGTGGCCTGGTGTTGCTCGGGCCTATTTTCCATATGCCTCTGAAGGACTTTCCCTGTCTCTTTTGTGGAAACGAGTTATATTCTGCTTTGGTCCCAGGAGGAAGGCTCATCATTGGTGTCCCCCATTCTTCTCCAATCTCTGTAGGCACAGAGATTAAAGGTAGAAGGAGGCCTAACATTTTTTCAATCTCAGAGCCACAGGATTGACTCTCGTCTTCTCAGCGAGTGTGAAGGGCTAAGTGAGAGTAACCAGAAGGCATGCCGACTGAGGTCTAATCACTGAATTTTGGGTAAAAGCTTGAAAATGGCCTGTTGATAGTGCATAATAGCAGAACAATTATCCTCTCTCTTGCAAAGGATTCTAATTAACGTGGAAACATAAAAGAAAAGGCTGACTTGAGAACAGAAGGTCTAAGGCACCAAGAGCTTGGCGCTCCCAAGCAGCACTTAGAGCACTGGGAAGTGTTTAGGCTCAATTTGACATTTCATATCAAACAGATTAAAGTCCATGGTTTTTCCCACCTGGCATAATCCTGGCCTGTGGAAGCCACAGTTAATAATTATTTCCCTGGGCCTAGAGAGAATTCCACAATAGAATCTCTTTTATCCTGGCAAACCAAGGGCGTGCTGTGGCCAGCATTTTCAAAGCTGGCAGACAAAGGTTTGCCCTGCTCTGGATGAAAATGTCTTCAGTATGACAAGCGCTGTTGTTCCCTTGTCCTCTACCACTTTCCAACCACCTTTGCTTCACTAATCCCTCTATTTCACTTGTGCTTTTGCACTTCTGGGTGACTTTGCCCTTAGAGGAACTCCTGGGCCTGTGGAGGAAAAGGAAGGAAAGTTTTTATGGCTATACATGTTTAGGGTAAATCAGCCAAAGGGTACATCAGCATAAGATCCATAGTGGGTCTTATTCCATCAAGCACTTTGGAAACTTGAATTGCTGACAAACTGAAGGGTAGAGGTTTCGTCACCAATGACAATAACACGGTCACTTCAAATGCAGGAAATTATAATCTAAGGGAAACTAAAAAATAAATATCGGGTACCTGCTCTATCCAGAATGCTGTGCCAGATATTAGGGGACACTTAAAGCCAAGTTGATAAAACAGCGGATAATGTTCCTAGAGGAAGGAGTTATAAGGCAGAGTCGACTCACTATTATCAAACCACAAGCACCAGTTTTGCTTTGTCATCTGTAAGTGATGGATGTACGTTTGCTCAGTTACTTTTCCTAGAGGTAAGTATTTGGAGACAGGTACTAATCCGCTAACTATTACAGTTTCTTCCTGGAGATGTAAAGTCACAAATACCATCAAATAAGATAATTTGTATAAATCACAGCGCCATGCTGAGAACACAGCGCTCACTTAACGGCTATCATCTACTGTAAGATACATGTCCTATCCCTACTCTTTCATCTGTTTACTTGTTCCTTTCCCACTCGTGCCTCTCCTACATCCTCTTCCTCTCCCTTTTCCTCTCAATGACTTATCTCGATGTCATTGTTGGCTAGCTCTCTGCAGAAGTGCCCTCTATCCTTCACTGAGTTGGAAGCTCTTGAGAATTCAACCTGGATTCTGGATTTTTCCCTCTACTCTCTCTGTCCAGTACAGTACCTCACTGGTAGGCTGACTTAGACATATCAGAAAGTCACCTGTAAATATAACATCCTATCCTCAATGGGAATTGCCTACTCCATTACGTTTTCATCTGTTTAAAGCAGGGCAGGACACTGAGCCCAGAGCTCCTAAATGTCACCATCATCACCTCACCCAGCTCAGCATGCATAAGGTATAAATGTAGAGAAAAGGGAAGGCAGGCAGAGGTAATGCTGGGTAGTAGTTGCACTCCTTTTCCTGTGTTTTGTGAACTTCAAAACAGACAAAGGCCTTCCTGAAGAAGCTTTGTAGCAAAATGATGAGAGGATGATTTGTTAGGGAGCTTTTTCTCTGTTGCCTGAACTCAGAAGATTATTTAAAACCATGAACTTCCTCGCTAAGGGATTGACTACCTGCAGGTAATAATACGTGTCCAGAAAAAAGCTTAGGTGAGAGTGCTTAAGATGGATGAAGAAATTTTCTTCCCTTTTCTGAATAAGAAAGGATAAAAAAGGAAAATTCTGCATGAAAATATAATTCTTTTCCAGAGAAGGAAATACTGGTCATTGGTCATTATTCATGGGGTCTAGTGTGTGGGTACCAGTCGCCCATTCCAATGCTCTTTATGAGTCTCTTCCTCCATTTCCCAACCTATTATAATTACTCACTTCTGTCCCTCTGAAGCTTGCGTATTATCTAGATCTTCAGATTCTAGGTACCCACGTGGTTCCCCTCCATGCCCAAAGTCTCCTCCCTCTTCCCATTGCATCAGTTACCTCCATCAAATATTATCTGTCCCATTCATTCAGGCCCTGGTTGCTGACTTGAAATCCATGCCAAGGATTACTTGGGCCATTTCAGGAGACAGCCCTGCTGTATAGCACATTTCCAATTTAATGAGATTTTCCTAGGTTTAAATCCAAAGAAGAACCTTCTCATGGTGAGATTTCCAGGCGTAAAGCCAGACCAGGAGGAACGGTCAATCTGCATGGGGAAGGAGACAAAGCTTGAGCTTTCGGTCTCCATTTCTCAGTTAGGAGCAAAGCTTCAGGCTTTACTCGTAACACTCAGCTACCACTGCTGAGATGTGCTCTCGTACATGCTGAAACTATTTCCTGGCTTGAGTGTCAGGAAACTCGAGTTCCAGCTTCAGTCGACTACTATATAGCTATGATATTTAAAAAAAGTCTGGGTCTGAGTTTCTCATCTGTAAAATCAATGTGGAGGATTAGGTAATCTGCAAAGTTCCTTTCGGCTATCGCTCTGTGACTTTCAGATATGCGGCTTCGTTGAATCTGATTTAAACATCATAGTAGGAGATATTCATATGGGGCTTAGGAAGGCTGAGTGAATATGAACTGCTGGGGTAAATCTGGTGGTTTTGTCGGCTCTGTGTAGAAGGTAACTATGGGAGCAGTCCTTCCCTAAGATGCTCTAATTTGTATGGAACTGTTGCTAAAAGTAGAGAAACCCAGTGCTTACACTTTCAATGAAGTTAAATGACTTCAGGTTCTGCTAAATTCAAGTTGGCTAAGATCTTCATGACTTATTCCTGACTCCATGACGATAATGCTCAGCAACAGGTTCACGTGGGTGATGTCTACTCGACGGTATTTTCCTAATTGTACAGCTGCCATCAAATTATGTCGATTCATGGCTGGATGAAAAATGAGAGTGAATAGCATAATTGTGAAATTTCACAAGGCACTGGCATTTGTGTTTGAAGCACAGAAAAATTCGGCAAGCATGACTACTACAATGGAAGTGCAATTGTGAAGACTTCCTGGAAAAGTTCACAGATTCAAATGTAATTAAGCATGAATTAAACATGATGAGCTACAGGGCTAATTCTAGCACTGCCGAAGCTACATTATGGAAATCCGCTTCAGAAATATGACCAACTCTTATTTTTAACATATGTCAGATGCCTCACATATGGTCTCCTAAGGCCTCCGGCATACCTTGGGTGATCCAGGGCAGTCAACGTATGTTTGGCACTGTTGAAAGTCTAGCTTATTGAGCCAAGAAGCTAGGGAACATAATGGGAAATCAACCCATGCTTGTCAGAATCTCACTTCTCCTTAGAACAAGTATTATAAATTCAAAGGAAAAAATTGAAGCTTTATAGGATATCGTACTGTGTTCTGACTTTTCATGCTGATGCAATAAACAACGAATCATGAGTGTAGGCTAATGCCTATTTAAAATTAATTTCTGGGGACGAAAACAAAGTAGAGAGATAAATTTCATAAGCCACATCCACAAATGAAATCAGTTGTATGACAGCTCTATACCTTGAATAGGGATGCAGATAACCTGGAATACAGTTTCCTATAATACTATATTTCATCCCCCAACCTTCTTTGCATCCCTGTACCCCAATCATCCTCTTCCTTCAACCTCAAAGAGAAAGAGTAAGAAGCTAGGAATCTGAAAGGCAGAATTTCAGGCTCACATCTTCCATTGACTGCCATGGGGGGAGTTGATGTGCTTCTTTGGTGTCAGCTAGCCTGTATGTAAAATTATCTTCCCTACCTCACAGGACTCCTAAGTGAATGTGATGTTGTGATAAAGGCAAAAGTCCTTCATCTCTATCTATCTATATCTATAGCCTTATCACCTAAATAGAAGATATACTTATGGTTGGCTTTGTTTTCTGGCCACGTCCTCAATGGACTGAGGGAGATGGTGATCATAGTGATGATCATTTATTATATTTACTCTGTGCCAGGCTTCCAGCTTACTATACCAAACATCTTTCCTTTGCTTTATATGTTTATATAGACAATTTAGTTATATGACATGATCCTTTCTGAAGCCCAGAACAGAAAAGAGTAAGACTAAAAATGTCTAAAATATAATAGCCTCTCTTTTTAAAATTATGTACTTTTCTGGCTATAATTACTGAAATAAAATATGTTTCTCCATTATTAACAATGATTGTGGTCTTTGTGTTGAAAGTTGTGGCTGTATTTTGCCCCGGTGAAAGATTTTGAGGAACATTAAGTATTTTGCCATTTTAACTCAGAGTTACATAAAGGAAGTTTCCTTCATTCAGCCCTTTATTGTTTTTCTCCAAGTCCAGGTACACCAGAGTGACCCCTTTCAAATGGAAAGAGATACATTTAAAACTTGAGAAGCTCACTGCCCACAGATGGCGGAGGAGACTAGTACCGTAAACAGCTTGTAGGCCCGGTTTAGATAAATAACAATGACAGATTATTAATGGGAGTTTAAAGGCATGTCTTGGGGGTTGATATGAAAGAGCACAGAGATGTCCTTTTGCAGCAGAAATTTCAGTGCCTCTGACAGAGACAGGATCCACCACCTGTAACCCTGCAAGATGATTATATTTTCATGCGAAGTCTTTCTTAAGAGGATAAAGGTTAGAGGCCTCTCTTGACAAGCTTTTAATATAGCTGGTTAGGAGGAGGGACTTTGTTGTCGAGCATCTTCATTGCCATCATTTGACCATGTTCTTGTCATCAACTACAGAGAATATCAGTTAGAACTCGAGTTTCCACTCTGTGCAATGCAGTCCTTACTCTGTATGTGTCTATACACAAAGTTTTCAAACAAGTGAAAAAGCAGAGAGAATGAACTATTCCCAGCAGAAATAAAAATAAGAAACAAAGAAAGAGATCTCATAGGTAATGTGCTTTTTAATTCCAAGTTGCTTTGCCTAACCAGAGGTGGGCTGCAAAAACCCGAACTGTGGTCTTGGAACCACTGAGGGCCCAGCCGGCATCGGTTCCTTCCGCATCAGCCTGGAATCTGAAGCCTATTGTGCCATACTAAGTTTTCTGTGTCTCTGACTAACACTGAGATACAAATCATCAATCCTCTGCTGAGTATCTCAGCTTCATTTATTTATTTATTGAACATTTATTACATTTTTACTAGAATATTACCTAATTTTTCTGAGTGCTCTTTTTGTATGAAACACTCATCTAAACATTTCGTATGTATTAAATCATTTATGCCTCCTCGAGATCTGATGCAGTAGGTATTATTTATATCCAAATAACATTAGGGGAAGTAATTGTGTTCTTTAGATCATGAATCAGTTGTATGACATGCTAGGAAGTTTTGTTATTTTCCCTATAGTATATCTTTTAAGGAATAAAAATGGAGAACTCTGGAGGATATATTCAAGGGGGTAGAGACAATAAGATTAATTAGGGGTCCAGTGCTACATTTCAGGAAAGAAATGGGAAGATCCTAATCACAGCAATGAAAGTGGAGATATACATGAGTAGAACTGTTAAGTATTTAAGAGGGAGAATCACTAGCATTTGCTGACTAATTGGGTGTGAAGGGCAAAAGACAAGCACGAATTTAGATAGATTCTCAGGCTCTTGGATTAGGTGACCTGGGGTGAACTGAGAAGCTATCAGGTACAAGTTATATAAAAGAAAGCATTTTCGTGAGGGAGCACATTTATTAAATTTGGGATGCAAGGAGTTAGAGATAATTCTGGGATATTCAAGTAGAAACTCTTAGTAGAGTCTTGGACAGAGTAGTCTGGAACTAAGGCGATCAGGGTTGCTATTTGAAAGTCCTCTGTATGTAAGTGGCTGGCAATGGCTGAGGTGGGTAAGATTTTATAAGCAATATGTGTCTGAGAGAACAGACAAGGTATAGAAGAAGAGAAGTCAGTGAGACTATGAAGGAATGGAGAGATGAGGGATTAGTGTCACAGAATCTAAGAGAAGAGAAAGTGACCAAGACTCTCAAATGCAGTGAGTGAAATAAAGACAGTAAAGGGTCCATTGGGTTGTTGTTGATGGGGTGAGAGCTGTTTCAGTTGTGCCAGGTGAACAGGAGGTGACAAAGGAGAAATATTTGAGTATAAAAGAGTGTTTTAAGTCACCTGTGAAAATGCAGAAAGAGTTAAAGGGATGACTTCATTATTTTAAACGGGGAGGGACTTACTTTCTAGGTAGCAAGGGAGAAGTTGAAGACAGAGGAAAGGAAGGGAGGACTCTGATGGAGCAAGTTGTCTGACGACTTGGATAGGCTATGACCCTGGGTGCATGTGGAGAGTTTAGCCTTAAGTAGCAGAAGAGTCACTTCTTTTGAGGTAGAAAGAAAAATAAACATTCAGACAACTTTTCAGGTTCAGTGGTAGTAGCCAGAAGTTGAGTCGTTTCTTGCTCAATGGCTTGTATTTTCCCCATGAAATAGAAAGTGCAGTTAGCTGAAAGCCAAGGTGAGAATGGGTGATGGGAGAGGTAACAGTTCAAAAGATGTTAACATTAGTGAATGAGATCTTAAAAAGGTGACTGAGCACTCTGGGAGCTCAGATGGGGTGGGGGGTCATTAACTAGTAATTGTGCCTTTCTAGTAGTTAGGAGAATTTTCTCCTGAGGTATGTAATCACCAGACAAGTTATATGAATGGAAAGGTAGGTGGTTGAATTGATCCAGGGTTAGGGATTTTCATGGTAGGCTCATCTAAGGGGCAAAGATCAGAAAATGACCCATTAAGAGCCTAAAGATAGAATCTCAGTAAGATTCAAGAAAAATCAACTGAGATAGGGAGGGAGAGAGTCATCCTGGTCGACTTTCTGCCCTCTATATTTCTCATTTCCCTTTTTCCCCCTATTTACCAACCCTTCGTTTGGTCATAGACCTTGATTCTACTTTCCTAGTTCCCAGTATCCCTTTCCTTAGCATTGCATCCTGCTTCCAGCATCATTCACAGTTCATGCTTCAGGCATTGCCTGGCGCCTAGAACCTGGAAATCCCTCGTGGTGCTCAGCCAGCTCCCTGGGACCAGATCCCTGCACATTGCTCCATCCCAGAGCAGGCAAGCGTTCGCCACACACCCTGGGCCCGGTGTTTGGCCTCTTTACTCTTTCCTGCAGGTGGTGTGTTTCCTCTCCAGGTGGGTTGCTCTCCTGCCTCCATGTTCCACATGGTTAGGATGTGATATTTTTTGTGGGAGCTAGAAAAGAGAGGGATAGAAAGTGATACCTTGTTTTTATCTCACTAAAATATGTCACCTGGAATTGGCAGAAAGGAGAAAAATCAATGTTGAGTGAAACATGTAGTCTCCCGCTCTTTGAGGTGGAGAAGATGACAGCATATTATCAGGTAATGCAGAGCAACTGATAAATGGTCATATATTCAAATATTGCTCATATTTTCAAAATTTCTGGAATAATTCCAAGAAAGTAGCCCATCTCTTCTTTACATCTTTACCGTGTTTTACTGTACCTGAGAGGGTCAAACCAGAGCTAGACTTGTATTTCATGGATGTCAACAGGCTGCTGGCTCTCTGCCCTGGGGTGTTCCGCTCTCTGCTTTGTATGCAAGTCATACCTGAGAGCCGTTCAGTGAGGTTGCTGCAGGGTTTCCATCTGTCTTGAGCTCAGCAGAACTTCAGGGATCACAATAGGAGATTCACGTGCACTGACAGGATTTTTCTTCCACCTGCTGTTGATGGTTGATAAAGAAGACAAAAGTGAAAATTTTATATATCCAGGCTATTTATTTTTCTATTCACTATTAAGTCAATAAATATTTATCGATCACCTAAGTGCCAGGTACTTACTCTCCTTGGTGCTAAGGAGACTACAGAGAACACAAATAGACACAATTCATTACAGTTCAGTGGTGTAGAAAGACAGCAATTAAACAATCTTCCAAAGAAATGTAAAATTTCAACTATGATCAGTGCTATGAAGAAAAAGTTTATTGTGTTTTGAGAAGAGATGAGAGGTACCTGCCTTATTTGGTGGGGAAGTTTTCTTAGAGGAAGTGACATTTGAGTTGAGATGTGAATGATGGGTAGGAATTAACCAGGCGTAGAGTGGGAGAAATGGACTAAGGTCTGGAGCAGAAAGGAAACGTGCCAGGAACCAAAGAATGGTTTGGGGCTTGAGTTTAGAGAGTGAGGTGAATCGTAGGGCAAGATGAGTCTCCAAAAGGGACCAGCGCAGCATGGTCTTTTATCCACAAGGAAATGGGAAGCATTTAACATTTTTAAACAAAGGAGTAACATATTCGGTTTATATTTGTAAAAGCTCACTGACCACAGCACAGAGGATACATTCAAGGTGGGAAAAATGGATATTGGGAGAACAGATAAGGGACAACCACAGGGATCCTGCTAATAGATGATAGTTGGGTGGATGTGGCAGTAGAGACTGAAAGTGGAGAAGAATTCCTGTTGCATTTTGCAGGTAGAACTAATAGAACTTGTTAATGAATTCCTGTGTCCAAGTGCAGAGAGAAAGTGAGGAATGATAGGTGATTTCTAGGCTCTGGTTTGGGTGACTGTGGATGGTGATGACAGCATCCAATCCGAAGACTAGGGGAAAAACAACTTTAGTGGATTTTTTCCATTTCATGTAAAATTCTGAACTTCTAAATTAGTATTGTTCATTTGTTAGAAATTTAAAAACAAGTTATTTGTGAAAGTGTATTTGTGGGTCATTCAACCATCATTGAAAATAATTGTAGTCAAAAATAGAAAAATTCTCTTTGCAGCAAGAGACTAATATTTGTATAGAAATGCATAGAACAAAAACTCAAAAGGAAGCAGGAATTTAAGACTCCCAGTCATGGAGGGGTGTGTGTGTGTACATTTTGTCTGTATGTAGGAATATATGTGGGCAGCTTATAGTCAACAGATGAGCTTGTTTTCTTACTACCATATCCATAAATTTGCTACAGTCTTCCCCCACTTTAGTGTGTCATGAGTATAGTAGACCTTATCCTCCTATGTAATGATAAATTGGGACAGATTTTCTCCTTATTGGTTTTATGGGTATTTCTTCTCCCTAAAATCTAGAATAATATTTTTTCTTTAAGTTGCTGTAAATAATCATTGAACTTCAACGTTGAGTATTCTTGCTCTTTTTTTTTTTTTCCTCTAGTAAATAGCTATTGTTCTTTCATGTTAGAAGGGGCACTGGGTCCAATTATAGCTTTGCATTTAATTACAAACTTTGCATATGTGTGCATTAATTAGAAGATTTTATTGGTCTTCGTATTTTATGGCTAGAGGTTGTGAACTACAGCAATCCAATATACCACTTAAGGGAATAATACAAATTTAGAATAATAAAAAGAAATTTATAATGATCATCTCAGGCATCCAAAGTATTGTATAGAAAAATAATAAAGCATAAATACAATCAATATACACAAGAGTTAAGCCCATTCTCCTTTAATTAAGAGGTTTAATCTTGTAAAGAAGACATTTAAAGATCTGGAGCAGTGTATATTTGACACTTATTGAGACTAAGGGTCTGAAAGTAGAATCTTAAATGTATATTTAAATGTGCCTGCCCTCTAGAGGAAAAGGGATCACGATGTTAAAACCCAATGTTCTATGGTCATTTGCATATGGCTAAAGCAGTCTCACGCCATGAGGAAGGACATAGGCTGCTTGAAGAAGCCTTCAGAATTGAGAATCCTGTTGCTACAAAAAAAAAATGAACCTAAGTAACTTTGTAAAACAGTATTTTGCTTTAATACGATAAGACTAAAGACAAAAATAATTATATACAAACGCTGTAATCTAGTTAGTAAATGTGTTGTCACAGGGCATGAGTTAGAACAAAGGAGATCATATATTCACTTATATGATAAATATAATAAATAATAAAATAGATAGCATATAGGTTTATCACTATTGGAGAAAGACATTACAAGTAAAAAGGGAAGGCTAAAATGAAACCTGTGGTGTTGCCCTCAAATCAGAATTATCAGTATAAATTCATGGACTTTGGTGTATATACAGCTTGAGAGATACAAAAATATGTATTTTTGTATGTATGCATGGATTAGTATACACGCAGGTATTTTCTAGCTCTCTCTGCTGAGAGGCCCTAGAAACAATGCCACTACAATAGCAGTGAGTACATCTGATGTCCCAATCTTGGTTTTTAAACATTATTCTTCAATAAAGGGTACCAGGGCTTCATAAAGAGGTGATTGATTCCTGGGGTGGGGTGGGGCAGAGAAAATATAAAATTAGTCTGGATCATCTTGGGGTATAAGGAACTGCTTAAAAAAGGAACGGTGCTCGCTATAAGGACACAGGAGTCACACCGAAGACTTAATGGCCAAAGCTGGAACAATTTGAGTAAGAAAATAAATAATGGCAACATTGGATTATAATTCCTACTTCCACAAAGAGTGCCTATAAAGGGTCAGGTGCCTTTGAGAGGAGCTGGCCCTGGAGACCATGAAGAATTCCAAGAAGGCTTGGGGATCCAGTGGAGGAAACTGGCAGAAGTTGTGTCCACTGGGGAGTGGGGAGGGATGTAGCCCCCTGAAGGGGCAGAGCCCAGGAGCGGCAGAGCTGGCAGTGGCTAAATAGGATAACGGTCAGGTGAGGTGAGACCTCTGGAGCTCCGCGGGGAGCCCAGCGGTGTTTAGGCAGGACAGATTCAAGCGGGAAGACTCTGGAGCCTGGCTGAGGTTGGGCCATAGCGGCAGTAGCAGGATTATCCCGTTCTTGCGATTTGGGATGATCAGACCAAACTGCCCTCTTGTTTTCTTCCCCAAAATAAAGCAAGATCTTTTGGAAGGAGAGTGAGATGGGCGTCCAGGACTGCAGGAACAGGGTGCCTGCTCTGTACCGATTTGCAGTGACTATATTGGCTCCTCTGTGAGGAGGAGGGGTTTTGCAAGGGGGTCTGTTAGACCTGATTTTCCCCCTACGTTTGGGCTCTTAAGATCTTTGAGAGCAGAACATGATGAGGAATATTATGAATTATGTTAATTATGAGGAATATGGTCACCTGCTGCTTTTCTTCAAGCTCCTTCAGTCTCCCCCAGGTGGGGAAGTCTGAATAGCCAGACTTCAGGCCTAATGGCTTTCTTTAGTTCCTTTTATTGCTTCAACTAATTGCTTTAGATTATCCTGATTATTTCCAGGATAAACACCCTTCTTATTACCATGAAAACTTGAGGTAAATTTCTTCCTCAGCATTAGAAAGGTAAATTATGTAGAGCATTACAAATGTAGGAAGAACAAAGGATTACATAAAGCCACTGGACTCCATAGATAGTTACCTTTCCTTCTACTACAGATTATGATAGGAGGATAAGATGAATGATTGCTGAAGAGAAGTTTCTACAAGTCTGGTCCATGGACTGAGACTTTTTGCAGGATTACCTGAGACCAGTAAACCTCTCTAAAATTTAGTAACACAAGGGCTCTGTCTTCTTAAAGTTACCCCAGGCTACTATTGGTGGTGATGGTGGTGGTGGTGGAAAACGGGGTTCAGAGTGAGGATGTTGGTTGCCTATCTAGCATTTCCCCTACCTACTCTTAACAGAAACTCACTTTTGTTCAGAAATCCACCCTCCCCACCTGAGCCGTGTGGGAACATGGAGCTTACCTCTAGCAATAAAGGGCCCACTTGGTTCAAGGGGTGCCACTTGTTCATTTATTTAACAAATATCGAGAGGACTCTACTGTGTGCCAGGCGTTGTTTTAGGTGAACAAAAAAGTTCCAAATCCTTAACACAATGAAGTTGACAGCATAATGTGCGTGGAAAGAAAATTACAAATAAGAAGGTAAAACATGCGGCAATAAAAGCTAAGGAGGAAAACAAGGTTGGAAGTGGGGTCAGGGGAGCAGAAGAAAATGTGGAAGATAATGTGAGGGAGTGGTGGCTTTTTAAAAAAGGGTGATCAAGGAAGGGCTTGATGAAGCGACATGTTATGCTGCCCTTTGTCTTGCTTTAAGATTAGACCAATTCTGGCAAGGAAACCAGAGGCGAAGTCTACTGGGGAACTTGTAGAAAAACGTCTCTTCACAGCGAAGATAGAGACGCAGGAAAGGACAATCTCTCTTTTTCCTCTGAATGCTGCTATAATTGGATGCGATGCCAGGAAGAAGGTCTGATGGTTTGCTACCAGCTTGATGACACCAAAAATGGCAGAGTAGAGAGAGAGGAAAAAAATTTGGACTTTGCTTATTTTTCTGAGTCACAGAGTTAACTAACCCTGAAGTCTCATCTGTGCCTCTGCCTCCTGTGATGTGAAACAGTAATTTTTCATATTGAATATGCCAGTTCACATCAGGGTTTCTTTTACTTGCAGCTGAAGTCATCCTGACTGATGTAGAGTGGGACGAAGTAGCTTTCATAGACTACAATAAACCAGTTTGCAAATTCTAAGTAGATAGGGGCCGGAACTGATGATACTGGGTATAACACTGGCATTTTTCCTGTACGCAATCTTGGGTGTAAACTGAGCCACTTCTTCAAGTTTCAAGCAGTTGGAATAGAAAAAAAATGCCTATTTGTTAGAGCTCATTTACTCATGACAGTGACAAAAGGGACTCCAGGCATCATTTTTGAAAATCTCCTATTCAGGAAATCATCATCCACTTACCCTAATTTACAACTGAGTGTGGAGAAGAGCTGTGTGGATGGAGGGGCACATAAGTATGAGTGAAGTTTATCCTACAATAGGTAAGAGCGGTGATTCCAGACAGTGGGGAAGTGGCTGGCATGGCTGCGATGCTGGTTGTGGGGAGCTGGCTGGCCGCACTGAGCCTGTGCAGTCAGCCCTTAAAGAAGTCTCACTGTAACTGAGAGCTCCTAGGAACTACAATCTCTGATTTTATCATCAAAAGTTCTCAACTGTGGCAGGCAGAATAACGGACTCCCCTTCCCCAAGATGTCCACATCCTAATCCCCAGAACCTATGACTCTGCCATGTTCTATGGCAAAAGGAACTTTGCAGACATGATACAGGTTGCAGCCCTTGAGATGGGGAGATTATGCTGGATTATTATCAGGGTGGCCCAATCTAATCATGTGAACCCTTAAAAGCAGGAAACGCTCCCCAGTAGAGTCAGAGAAGTCTGACAAATGAAGATGCAGGAGAGATTCTGAGTACCGAGAGACTCGACCCACCCTTGCTGGTATTGAGATGCAAGTAGGGAATCATGAGCTAAGACACATGGGTGTCCTCTAGAATCTAGAGGTGGCCCTTAGCTGACAGCCAGCAAGAAACAGAGATGACAGTCCTATAGCAGCATGGAACTGAATTCTGCCAACAGTAAGAATGAGCAAGGAAACAGACTCTCCCCTGGAGGGTCCAGTAAAAGAGCATAGCCCTGTTGACACCTTGATGTTAATTAACCTGGAGACCTGTGTCAGACTCCTGACCTACAAAACTGTGAGATAATAAATGGGTGTGATCGTAAGCCGCTAGGTTTGTGGTAATTTGTTATCATAGCAACAGAAAATGAACACACCCACTGAGTAGCAGTAGTAGATGATGAAGCGCTGGATTGAACTGCTGGGTGGTGCGGAGAGGGTAGGAAAGGCTTTATAAAACGGAGTGCAGCTTCGAAGTGGCCCAAAGAAGTAGGAGATGAAGGAGTCGGTTTGAGAGCTGGGGTGGAGTACATGTGGTAAGTGGTTAGGTGGTACAGTGGTTATCTGTTGTACATGACAAGCTGCCCCCAAACTCAGGGACTTAAAACAGCAGTTTCCGGTGGGTCAGCAGTTTAGACGGGCTCAGCTCTTTGGTTCTTCTGCTGAGCTCGGTGGGTTTCTCACATGCGTTTGTGATCAGCTTCTGGTCAGCTCGGCAGCTGAGCCTGGGGTTTAACTTGCCAGCTGTAGCACGTGTTTCTTACCATCCAGTAGATCAGCCCAGACTTGTTCACAAGGTTGCCGGCAAGGGTCTCAAGAGCAGCAAGAGACACTTTTCAAGTCTCTGCTTGTGTCATATTTGCTACTGCCCCATTGGCTAAAACAAGCCACATGTTTGGCCCAGAGTTGGTGTATTAGTCTGTGAGGGCTGCCATAACAAAATATCACAGACTGGGTGTATCAAGCAACAGAAATTTATCTTCTCGCAGTTCTGGAGGCTGGAAGTTCAAGATCAGGGTGTCGGGAGGTTTGGTTTCTTCTGAGGCCTCTGTCCGTGGCCTACAGGCAGCCTCCCTCTTGCTGCCTCTTCACCCGGTCTTTTCTCTTTTCCTCTGTGCATGCATCTCTGGCATCTTTTCTTCTTATAAAGACACCAGCCATATTGGATTAGAGCTCCCCCCCAATGGCCTCATTAACATAAAAATCTTATCTTCTAATATGATTACATCCGAGGTGCTGGGAGCTGGGACTTTAACACGAATTCTGGAGAGTCTCAATCAGCCCATAATAGGCAATATGGAGGGAACTATGGCACGGAGAGTGAAAAGCTGAAAAAATGTGTGGGGGCATCACTCTGACAATCTACCGCGGAAGGTTATCAAAAGGTGGGGAGAGAACATAAAATTCACAGTAGCTCTCAGGGTTGACTTTGGTTAAGGCACAGTATCTTACTTCGAGAAGGAGTCTACAAACTATTGCTGTGGGCTAAATCTAGCCCCCAACCTATTTTTGTAAATAAAGTTTTATTGGAACCCAACCATCTATTTATTCGTGTAGTGCCTGTGGCTGGCTTCATGCTACAATGGCAGAATTAAGTAGCTGTGACAGAGACTGTATGGCTTGTAAACTTTTAGCCTGTTTACTATCTGGACTTTCACAGAAAATGTTTGCTAACCCCAGTGACAGAGAATTCTAAGAAAGTCATGAACCAGGTGGAGAAGGGGTAGAAACCAGACAACAAGCAGCAGGAAACACGGTCCACGGAAGGGACGGAAGGTGGCAGGCACGATTTCCCTTGGTCACTTTAGGTAACAAAGGAGCAGATAAACAACAGCTCTGCAATTGTTACAAGGATTAGTTCTGATGTGCTGCTGCTGAAATGCCCTGAAAGGCTTAGACTGCAGTTTCCCACAACCCACCCATCTGCTGCCCACACATCTTCGCCCTTTCAAGTACTACCCAGAGATATCCAGTTGTCATATACGGAGAACAAAGCAAGAGTCCCAGCTTTGACAGGGATTTCTCCTCCTCTGATATTTCATACTAAGGCTCCTTCACACCTAATCTGAAGGCAGTGCTACACTTAAAACCCATTTCACATTTTAAAGCCAGTTCTGTTAAGCATGATTTCAGCCGTCACTTCTTCTTATTTTTGGAGAAGCTTGATGCTCAAAGGTTTGAAACATCCCATCCATTTGTTCAATTGGGCGTCTGATAACTATCCCTGCCCACTGCGTATGAAGTCGACACCAGTTATGCAGGTGACTGCCTTAATGACAGAGTGTTTTAGAATGGCCCACGATGTATTGCAGTCCTTACCTTGTCTGCATGCGGGGCACCTAAAGTCCTTTGAAACTGGCGTGATTTTGTTGTTGCTGCAAGTGAAGAACGCAGGGAGAATTCGGGGTATGAACGGAAGTCGATCGTGGGCGCGGGGCACTGCAGATGTGGTCTGTAACCCCGCTGGAATCAAGAGAAGCAGGCTTTCCAAACCCTTCCCACATAAGCCTTGTTATCACTGAAACAGACCACTTGAGATGGAAGCACGGACTTGTGGACGGATTGGCTGCTGATGGCAGCTCACCAGGACCCAGCTCCCCACTCAGGTGCATTGATATGCATATTCACTCTACTGGAAAAAATCATCTCCTCTTCTACCCTGGGACACTGCTTCTGAAGGCTCGGAATCCGCTATTTTATACCCACCTGCTGGTACAATATAAGCAGCCTCAATAGACATCAAGCTATGAAAGACTCTGAGGAGTACTTTCGCGGTTGTGAATTGGTTCCTTGCTCTGCGCTGTTTGGTGATTGTGAGATGGATTGCCAGATTAGCACAGGCACATGGTGTTCGTGTCAGGAACAGGAAGGGTGATTTTTTTTTCCCTGCTTCTCCTACCAGCTATTTCTTACCAGTCCCTTTGCTTCCTATGAAAGTGAGGTATTTGTTAATGTCATTTCTTAGTAGAAATCCAAAGGGCACACTCACTGACTCAAGGCTAACGTGAAGCTGCTCTGTTGCTTTCTGCCCTCATACTCTCAGACAGAAGCCTCTGATGCCCCTGGCCAAACAGGCCACTGGCTTATGCAGTGGCTGGCTGGCTGGCTTGTGGAAGTTGCCAGCACAGCAGTTTGCTGTTCTTTGATGTTTTATATCACAAACTAACTAGATAAACATAGCCCCGGTTCCCGAATGCAGGAAGTTGTTTCCGAAACACAAAAACAAGTTAACAAAACAGGTAGAATACTGACAGCCCGAGGCGCGAGGCTGTCCCCTCCTCCTTGTGGGGGCCTGTGCGCTGTAATCTACGTTAACATCTTGTCTTCCAGTCCTCGACCTCGCTTTGATTCAGACATTCTAGAAAAGGATTCATTTCTTCTGCATTTCAAAGCTGTTGATCTGGCTTAGGAAATAGCTGCTTTAAACAGAAGCCTTTACACTTGTCTGGGTAAATTCTGTTCCAATTTTTGTTTTGGCCACAAGTCAAAGATAACAGCTGTGCACTTGTGGGTTCACTGAACCCTACGTGCTTGTTGGCTGCATCGCCAGCCAGAGGGAATAACCAATAATTAGAACATTTTGGGTCATCTTGGGAAGAACAAAGTTTTCTCATGTTTGGAAAGGTGATTCGACCTCCCTCTGATTTCCCCAAATGCGGATCTGTCAGTGACCGTACACGGAGCTAAATATACAAGCCCGGACTCATGGCCACCGTGTCCTCCCTTTCCCCAAATATCACCTGATAAATGGAAGCTTAAAACTATAATTAATGTTATTCAGCTTCACTTGAGCTCCGCAACAGGCCTGAGCCATGATAACAAGCAAAATACTCGTGTATTCCTAGCACATCAGCATTTCTGATCATAATGATTTGTGACTCGGACCTTAAAAGCTGTGGGGTTTCCTCCTAGTTGAATCAATACAAGTTTACATAAATATATGTTTCTGTTTTCCTTTTGTTCTTGCTTCAGCATTTATGTTGACTTCCTGGCAAGAAGAGACTACGGGAAGGTGGGTAAAAAAGAGAAATGGAGCAGATAAAGAGATGATCGTGAAGAAATTATTTGGGTGGGTTCTCATTTTTTTCCTAATTAAGACCTTTTTGTTTGTTTCATTTATGAAGTTTTGTGTGAAGATTTAAAGTTGATGCTATGTATTTAAAAGTAACCATTCATATATTACATCTGACTACAATCTAAAGCCATTCCTGTAAAGTATAATGAATAGAACCATTCATATGCTATATTTGATTATGAACTATAGTCATTCCTACACAGACTGCTCAGGTATCAAGGTATTTGGTGTGCTAGAGCTTTTCATTATCAGTGATGAAGATCCTCAAGCATTAACCCAGCAGTGAAGTAGAGGCTGGTTTGCTACTGTTGCAAGGAGCCAAGCGATCATTCCCGCTCTCTGCATTCACATCTCCCTCCATCAAGAAGACAAGGTTGGCAAGAGATATTTTTTACTTGATTTTATGCCATGCCTGGGAGAACCTTTCACTTCTACTTGATTAACCTCAAGGACCAGGCAGAGACCACCTTTTTAAAGATCCACCTGTAGGACAGTCCCTATTAGCCAAGCAACGGCCCATCCTCAGTGTGATGCCCTCTGTCACTCCCCTGGGCTGTAGCTTTCTGTGACTGTGCTGTTTGTGACACATACTCACCCAGCTGAGGTCGCAGGAGTCTGAAATTCAGACCCTGTTTCTGCTCAACAAACTCTGGGCCCCCAGGGCTGCATCTGCTCAGGGTCTGGGTGGCGATGTGTTTACATTTTCCATACTGGCTAGTGGAGGTTCTGAACATGTTTGTGCTTCTTGGTGTC
Organism: Eidolon helvum; assembly: GCA_000465285.1. Classification (NCBI taxonomy): domain Eukaryota; kingdom Metazoa; phylum Chordata; class Mammalia; order Chiroptera; family Pteropodidae; genus Eidolon; species Eidolon helvum. The sequence goes on along the minus strand of AWHC01008749.1, from coordinate 2,458 downwards.
AGTTTGAATCCAAAACCCTCTATTTGAATTATCCCTGACCTCTGTCGTCTGAAATCTTATTTCCATAAGAAAGTCGATGATTGTTATTATTGGTTAATAGAGATACACTTTCTATGTCAGGATTTCATGTAGGTAAAGCCCAACTATATATACATATTTGTGTAGAATATCCATGTATTTTCCATTTATTTCTTTAAGAATAAACTCAGTGGCATTTTATACTGAAAGGGAAAAGTCAGAACTAATTTGAAGGCCATATGCATATATCATATTCACTCTATTAACCAGCATGTGATCATTGAGATAGATACTGGAAGTATAACCTAGATCAAGAGTGATATTACTGGTTGGTAACAAGGAATCCTGCCTGCAAAGCCATGATAGAAAAATATCAGTGACATATCCTGATCCCTGAAGATATATATTCAGAGCACAGTACATATCACCAAGCAGTTCACTGTATTTTGTCCCCGAGGGCTGTTTCCTAAGCTGGTCCCGAGAACAAAGAGCTCTGAATAAGCCAGGGCTGTTTAAAACTTTCTTCAAAGATAGAATGTGTGAGTTCAACCAGAGGAGACCCAGAAACACTCATCTTCCCGAAACAAGCCACAAATATGCCGCCACACTCCTGGGTCACATTTCCTGTCTGCTTGGAGCATCCCTCTAGGATTGAAGGCACAAAGGGAGGTGGCAGGGGAAATTCATCGACTCCCTGAGACAGTCTGTGCTTGCAAATTATTTCTGTGTGAAGATTTAGAATCAGGGAAAGACAGGAAAGCGCGACAGAACTATTTTTCCCTCCTAAGCATTTCTAACAATGGACTGATTGGTGTGGGAAATTAGCTGTCCTACCGAGAGTTAGGTGTAGCTTCATCAACCATCCAGTGAGTTTTTGTGTCTAGTATATTGGTCTTCAAGCCCTGGGCCATCTCCACCAGTTTCCCTCATGACTTTTGTCATGTTTTCACACATGGGATGTAGCAATGCTACATAGGTGCTCATTTAACAATGAAAAAAGACCTCAGTATGCCCCTTGGGGTGTGTGAGTGAAAATGAATTCAATGACTACAGTGAAGCAAATCTCCTCTTAATACCCAGAAATAAATTATGGTTTAGTTTCCTGGGGACTGAAGAAACAGAAGCCAACTTTCTTATATATCTGGTTAAATATCATTAATGAGCGTTACTATTATTATCCTCATTTTATTCCTGTGTTGAAGTTACTCTTTCAGACCTACTTATATTATAAAAAACAAGCATTTGGGAAAAAAAAATCAATAGATATGGTATAAGCAACAGTGTCTTTAATGATAGAATCAATTCTCTGCTTCTCATTAGGTTTTATTACCTTAAGTCATTAGTTCCTTAACAGTATTTAGTAAGTGCTGTCTTTAGCTTATGGAAAGAAGGAAGGAAATATTTTTTAAAAGGCCTAATGTGTGTCAGGCACTGTGCTAGCTGCTTTTTATTTGTTCTCGCATTTAATACTCGGGATGATCCTGTGAGGTAGGCGGTGTTTTTATTCTACAGATGAGGAAACTGAGCAAAATAGATGTGAAAGGGGCAGAAGAAAGGGGGAACTGAGGTTTTGGTTTTGGATCCCTTAGATTTTGACTTTAATAGGCTTTCTGATACGTAATTACAGTGAGTCCCCTTTGGTGTTTGGAAGGAGCAGAGAACCATTTTGTAGCACAGTTCGGAGCTGTTCCTTCTGAGAACCATAAGTGTACCATTGGATCCTTCTGGAATGAGTTATTTCTGAGCCCCTGCAGGAGGATCCGCAAGCACAGTTTTGGGTGCAGACTGTGGCAAAGCTTCTACTTCAGGCCTGTGATGGCACAGCCCCACCCAACTCCAGGGCACTCGAATATCATATAAATTGTAAGGACTGACATTTACTACGCACTTATTGGGCCAGGCACTGTTCTAATAGCTTAACAGGTATCAATTTGTGGGACTCTCAGAACCCTGCAAGGTCGATGCTAATATTTTTCCCACTTCATGGAAGAGAAATCCGAGGTAGCAGCTGAGGAGCACAGAGGTGAAGCCACTTGTCAAAGGTTATGAAACACTTAGTCAGTAGTGGAATCGGGGTTTGCTCCAAGGCAGGCTGACGTCAGAGTCATTGCTCTTAGTCAGTTTTGCTTATTACCTTTCACCCAGGCCTTTCGGAGCCGTCCTTTGAGAAGCTGACTTTTTGAGATGAGCCTCCTGTCCCCATGATGCTTTTCTCATTCGCTTCCTCCTTCTCAATCACTTCCTTCTGACTTACTTTCATTCTGGGGGATCCTCTTCCTCTCCAGACGGACTTCAGCTCTCCTGAAACCCTGTTTTTCTTTTCTTCTTGCAGAGTCCACGGCCCATTAGTGTGGATTCCTCACCCTTGGGACCCAAATTGTTAGCAAATGATAAACTAGTTTCCCTTTCTCAGAGGGCAGGGAGGTCTCAATCCTCAAAT
>AWHC01008748.1:0-30902 GCA_000465285.1 Eidolon helvum | reverse complement strand
ATTCAAAAAATAAAAAATAAAACATCAAATTCAGCCACTTCCTAGCTTTTCCCTCCATGCCAGGAATGTCCTAAGAAATTCACATGAAATGTCTGATTTAATCACCGCCACAACCCTTCGAAAGAGCACCATTTTTATCCTTATTTTACAGATGAGAAAACTGAGGCACAGCAAGGTTAAGTACCTCGCCTAAAGTCACACAGTGAGAAGCTGAAAAGCGAAGCTTTGAAGGCAAGGAGAGTGTGCTTTCAACCAACTGTATGTGCTTGAATCTTGTCCCCTCCCCTCACTGTGCCTCAGTGTGCCCAGCTGGAGTGTGGGGTGAATGAGCTCCACCCTACTCCATCCTGGATTTATATGGGATGCTGAAATATTTTTGATAAGAAAGTGTTAGAGAAAGTTTAAAATGATGTACCAAAAGATGTACTATTCCCTTAGCTTACAGAGACCTCACAGAGAAGAGACGAGGGAGGAAAGCCCCTCCCGACACTGCCACATGCAGGGGTTTCATCGGGGTTGCCACGCATTTGTACAGTTCCAAGCCCTTTATAGTTCCCCAAACAACTAATAGAATTGACACACTTTCTGGATTTCCCAGGACCAAAATTTACCCCATCTCAAGATATCATCTTCCTGATTCACAGCTCACTTCTAGAATTCGTGACAATGAACGTCCAGGCAGAAGTAATATCATCAAAAGCCATTTGCTGGGCATCGTTCTCGTTAGCTAGTGCTGCATAATAAAAATATAGGGGCTATGAACAAAAATATTTATTTTGCTCACAAATCTGCAATCTAGGTGGGGTTCAGGGGGGACAGCTCATCTCTGCTCTACTTTAATGTCAATTGCAGTGGCTCAAAAGCACTCTGTTTGGTACCCAGTAGGAAGACTCAAACAGCTGTGGCTGGCACAGCTGGGGCACCTTGGGTATCATGTTTGGTACCCAGTAGGAAGACTCAAACAGTTAAGGCTGGCACAGCTGGGGCACCTCAGGTATCGCTCTGTCTCTGTGGGGTCTTCCCATGTACAACCCTCCAGCATGGTGGCCACAGACAACTTACATGTTCAGGCTTATGGCTCCCGGGGCACATGGCCCAAGACAGAGGCAGAGAACCAAGCAGATGCTTTTATTACCTGGCCTCTGAAGTCATAGAGCGTTTAGTTCCATCATAATCTGTTGGCCAAGATGATTACAAAGGTGCATCTGGTCCAAAAGGAGGGAATCGAAACCCAATGGTCAGTGAGAAAGTGTGGCCATCACATGGGAAAGAGAGCCTGTGGGATGGGATAGATACGGATACAGGGAATACCATCTTCAGGGAATACCATCTGCCACAGGTATTATGTTCCAGGCATGGAGCTGAGCGCTTTATGATCATTATGTGTCATTATCCTTAAACTCACCCCCCAAAATTCTGTTTTGGTAGGCACAATTATCTCATTTTATAGAATATGGAACACAGAGATACAGGGAGGTAAGCAAAGCCAGCTGTGAGGAGGGGACGCTGGCAGTGTGCCCCAGGTGTGTTTGACTGTGAGTCCAGGTAAAGACCAGCATGAGGCAAAGATTCCACTTCCACAATGGAACACACTCAGGGTAACCATCAGGCATGGCAATCAACTGCGGGAACCTTGACATCAGCCTGCTGGGGTTCACGTCCAGGCCTCTCCACTTACAAACTGCGCAACCTTACGCACGCTTCTTCGCTTCTCCAAGCCTTAGGGTCTTTACTAGTAAAACAGGAGCAACCACAGTGCCTGCCTGTGAGGATGAATTGAGACTCAGATAAAATGCTTTGCACATTGTCTGGAATCTAGTGAGGACTCTATAAATGTCAGCTGTTATTATTTTAAAAGTGGCCCAAGAAAGACATCTTTAAAAGACGAATCTGCTACTACTACCAAAATTATGCGTCATGCACACTCAAGCCCAGGCGTCATTACTTAGCTTCTGGTAGAAAGAACGCTACAGCTCACCGGCCTGGGCAGTCATGCCCCTCTCCCTCCTGGCCCCTCTGATAAACAAGGCAGGTGGTGCTGTCTACCAGAGCTCCTCCTGTGTTCTTCTCAGGAGGGGGACCAGGGCTGACTCAGCTGAGAGGGCATCCAGAGACTCACTAAGTATCAAAACTGATTAACCACCCTCGGGCCTCGCTCGGGAAGGGAGCTAGCACCCCGGAGACCTGAGGTTCTTCTCCGCCCCAAGCCCCCAGTGGATCCTCAAAAAGGAGAACAAGGGCAGGAAAATTAACTGTGTTTCCACATCATCAGGATGTTAGTCATTCTGGGCACATGCATCTCCAATTTTAATAAGAGTTTTCAGCTCACTTCTGAATATTCAAACGTATGCTCCCTTTTCCAGGCCCATGGCTTCGGTCACCATCCAGAGTGAATAAATCCCCAATCCAAGTCGCAATCCAGATTTGCTTCCAGAGCTAGAGACCTGCCTCCACTCAGATGTCCCACGGGCCCCCACACTCAGCATGCCCCCCGCCTTTGCCTCAGCCTCTTCTCCTCTAGGACTCTCAGCTATGACTTCCACGGAGCACCCAGTAGCCCAAACCAGAAATCGAGCTCGCCCTGACACTCTCCTGCCCTGCCCCCACAGGTGACCTATCACAGGTCCTGTTGTTTCTACCTCCTCAGTTCCTCCCCTGATGGATTCTCTTAAAGAGCATCCCAATCACTTCTGAACCCATCTCTGTTCCTCTCCAATTCCTTCCCATCACTGCTATAAAAACTCTGTAAAATGCAAACACAAGTACTGTCATTCTGCCTAAGATTCTGCAATGACTCCCCGTTGCCTTCAGATAAAGCCCCTATGCCTTAATAGAGATCCAAGGCCTCGCTTGATCCAGCCACTGCCCTTCTGTTATGGGCTGAGTTGTGTCTACCACAAATTTCATGTGTTCAAGCTGCAACCCCCAGCACCTCAAAATGTGACATTATGGCAAAAGAAAGCCATTATGTCATAAAGCTGTGTTTCTCAGGTCTCCAGATAGCCCTAAATAGAAGGTGGCTGATGCAAGTTTAGTTCGGTTGCTGCAGTCTCCGTTTCGATCTCAGAACCACACTATGCGTTTAAAGCCCCATGTCAGCAGAACCCTCTATGAAGCACAGAGTAACTTTGCTCTTACGCCTTTTAGGCTCTGAGCATCCCCTGCCAGATATTTGGACTTGCCTGTGTTTTACCTATATGGAGTGAATCTGGGTTCTCTGAATAATGACCTGCTTGTTTAGAAGAAAAAGAACCTATTCTGGTTCCATCTGCAACTAGAATGATGGTCCATATGCAGATGGATTCCACCCCACCAGCCCTTCCTGCCCCCTTCCCTGGTTTGTTTCCAGCCATGTCACTTGTCACCAACCACTTATTATGTATGTGATATAGCTGTCTGTTTTCTGTCCCCATCCCCATCTCGGTAATCAGTAGAATAGAGGACACTCTGAGGGCAAGGATTTTGTCTCTTTTCTTCCTCGCTGTTCCTCCAGTGCCTCAAACACCACCTCGCACAGAAGAGGTGCTCAGTGTGTGTATGCTGAGTGATTGGAGGAATAAATAAATGAAGGAATGGAGGAATGAATGCACACACTCTCTTCTTCCCTCCCCCATGAAGACATGAGGTGAGTCTCTCCTCTCACTGCTACCTTGGAGAGTCCCCTACACACAGTGGGAATTCCCTCCGGTGCCCCTACACCTTACCTTCCCCTGAGTGAGATTTCTGTTTGTGCACTAAGAGTTCCACTGTGGTCCATCTGTGGACACTGCCCCAGCCCTGCAACTGTCCCTCCAGGGCCAAGGTGGTTTCTGGTCACAAATATGAAATGAGCCAAGATTTTCATTAATCCTAAAATCCACATAAACAGATCTACCAGTGACCTCTGGTTCCTGTCGCCTCCAGACGGAGTTCTCAGGCGACAAGAGCGCGAGGGCGGCACCTCTGCCGTAGTGGTTCTAGGGACCCTCAGGGTCCATCAGCAACTGCTGGCTCGGGACAGGCAGGAGGAAGTGGTGGTGGCCTGGAGATGCTGAGGACAGAAGGGCAAGGAGCAGCAAAGAGAGCAACGGGACAGGCCTCCCGGGGTTGGCTCACCAATCGTGAGCCCTGGCAAGCCATTCGGACTTCCCGTGCCTCAGGGAACTTTCTGGAGCTATTGTGAGAAGCAAGATGAGAAGCACAAGAGGGGAGCAGTTCAGTGGTGAGGAACACGAGGCGGGCATTGAATCCCCATCAGCCACTTGCTAATGACATGACCTCAAGCAAGTTTCTAAATTGACCTCAGGCCTCATTACTGTTTCAGGGTCAGGCACATGGTTAATGAGCTGTTATTATTTAAGGTAAAGGAATGGAAGAGAGTAGCCGGATTCCAAACCAGGAGGAGAAGAAAGGTAGGTGTGGTGCAAAGGTACAATCTTACTAAAATTGACCTCAGGCCTCATTACTATTTCAGGGTCAGGCATATGGTTAATGAGCTGTTATTATTTAAGGTAAAAGAATGGAAGAGAGTAGGCAGATTCCAAATCAGGAGAAGAAAGGTAAGTGTGGTGCAAAAGTACAATCTTACCATAGTTGTTTTAGAAACTGAAACTGGTCCCCATGTATTTGTAGGTGGGGGGACATATTGGTATGCTGCCTTGGGCATGGTTGAGCTACTGAGCCTGGAATCCTCCTAGGAGCTGTGCGTACTAGGACCATACCCTTAGTTGGTGACTGAGTTGAGATCCCTACGTGATCTTCGCCTTAAATAAAGAGGCTCTGGAGTCAGATAGCAGCTCAAATCCCAGCTCTACCACTTAACTGTGTAACCTTGGCTAAATGAATTATCCTCTCTGCGCCTCACTTTTTTCCTCTGTAAAATGCAAACAATGATAGATACCTACCCCATGTGGTGATGCATTGCAAGATATGTCCAAGTCCCCAAAGCAAACCCCATGCTTTCCAGCCTCTCTGCCTTCACTCTTGCTGCTTCCTTTGCCTGTGATGCCCTCTTCCCTCTTCGTCTCTGCCTGCTGGAACCCTAACTAACCCTCAGGGCCCTGCTCAAATGACACCACCACTACACAGGTTTTCCAGGTCTCACTGTCATGTGTCCTCTCCTTCCTCGCAACCTCCCCACTACACAGCATCTTTTTATGAAGCCATCTTGAAATAGAGTGAAGGATGCACATAGTTTAGTCCTAGCCGCCTTCTCAACTGTAAGCATTGGAGTCAGACCTGGGTTTCACTCCAGCTTTGCCACTTAACAGTGGTGTTGATCTCAGCCAAGTTATTGAAATCCTCAGATCCTGTTTCCCCATCTGTAAAAGGAACTTGATAAAATACCTACCTCTTAGTATTGGTAGTGAGAATTAAAGGAGACAATGCATCTGAAACATTTAGCACAGTGCAGAGCACATCAGGTGTGCCAGGAAATGTTATTTTAATTGTAATAATTATTAGCACTAAGTAGGTGTTGAGTCTGAAAGGCTGTCATTTGAATTCATTCCTCTGGGTCCCTCTCTAGTTCAGGTATCTTCTAAAATGCAAATCTTGGAGTTAGTGGCGGCCCCAGGGAAGAGCAACTGGTTTCTTCTCACTGAAGACTAAGCTGTCCTTTTGACAACAAAAACTTGGTGTCTAATGTAAAAGGAGAGAAGAGAAGGAGAAGGGAAAAGAAACTGAAAGGAGTTCAAGAAGACATTTGCCTGCTTCTCAGTCTTTACCTTGATCCCAAGAAAGGTCAAACAAAAAGGAGAATAACATGAAAAATGGTTACCAAATGTTGAGGGCTCTGTATGAGGCACCAATCTGGGCCTTTCCACAGGTTTTCCCTTTGAACCTCATGATAAACTTATAAAGTCATTCATCTCTCTCTTTCCTAGTTGGTGACTCTGACCTCTAAGAAGTTAAGTGACTTACCCAAGGTCACACAATCAGAGGCTGCACATAATCTGCTCAACATAGATTCAAAGCTGGGTCTGTCTTCCTCCAAGACTCATGGAGAGGAGACGGGGAAGAATGTTCATCCACAAAAGAACGCACCTCCATGACAGGGCAGAAAAAGCAATCTATGAAAATGTATGGCTTTATTTATGGGAAATTAATTCAGCATACAACTTCATCATAATACCATTTCTCGAAACATTAATTCCCATCGATGTTGTTAAAGTCTGGGAAGCAACAAAATTTTTTTTTTTTCAAGTCTCCTGTTATCTATAAACATCCACTTCTCAGGCCAGCCAAGATGCCCTTGATCTGTTGGTTTTAAATCTAGACCCCACAAGTTGCTGTAGCCTGAGAAAGGTTTCCAGCAGCCTGCAAATGCAGGAGAAAGCCACACTTTTGTTGCTCTATGAAGTAGAGCCTCCCTTTTCGGTTTAAATCCACAGCCACCAGTGTGTTGTTATTTTCTGTAGTCCTAGAAACACCTAGTGAAGCACTTCTTTCTCTTGTCCGATATCACCCTCTAGTGATCTCAGTTCTACTTAAAAATTAAATAAAAGAAACCCCACCACATAGTCAAGTGTAGACCCCTTCACTCCCTCACTCCTTCACTAACCCCCCAAGTCAATCATCCCTCTGGCCATTAGTCATCATTGCTTGAGGGCCTACTAGGTGCCAGGCACAAGTTAGGAGGATTCTGAAAGCCTTAGCTGCTTACGGATTCACTTGCTAATGTGACACTTAGGGATCTGGAGGAAATGGTCCAGATCTGGAGTCTGGAGACCAGGGCTGGAATTCCAGCTCTGGCCCCTTAAAGCCCGAGTGACCTAATGACCTAATGGATGGAGGTCAGTTCACCCCACTGGACTTGTTTCCTCCTCATGGATCTGGTAATACCAACTTTCCCATCTTCAAAGCAGACTCTCCTGCTTAATCTTATCTTTATTTTCATAACCAACTTGCCCCTCTTCTCATGGAGCACACTTAAATTTTTGCCACAGAGGAAAGATAGAGGAGCCAGTGAATAAGCCCAGACCATGACTTATGAAGCCCTGGGTTTGAGTTCCGTTTTAGCTGGTTACCTAGCTTATTACCTTGGACAAACTATTTAACATCTCTTAGTCTCTTACTCCCTGTCTGTAAAATGGGTACAATCATGAAGTTTAAGAAGATAATTCAGGTTCTCAAACTTTGGTGTAAGCAAAATCCCCTGGGGACTTTGTTAACAGGACAATCCCTTAGCAAACATATTGGTCTAGGTCTCTGCAGATGGCCCCAGACACCTGAGCAGTAACCACGCTGCCAGGTGACTCCACACACCAACCTTTGATGACCAGTGGGGTGAAAGCTGCCCCAGGGTCTTCAAGTCTGGCCTCACACTGGAATCTTTAAAAATTCTGATGCCCACCCCCACTAGATTCTGACGGAACAGGTACAAAGTAGAGTCTGGCACTGAGATTTTTAAGAATTCCTGGGGTGACACATCATCGCAGCCAGGGTTGAGAACCACTGCCTGACACACAGTAAATGCTTAATACATGTTAAAAGAAGCCCTCCCAATACCTGCACATCATGACTCAAAACATCTTTATTCAACATCAAGGAAGAGCCCTCAGCAAGATGAGAATCTCTGCCCTTAGGGAGATCACAATAATGCAGTGAGCCAATCTGTAACTTTGTACTAGACACCCTAAAATTAGGTAGTCAGCCCAGGGATTGAGGACTGCATTGCACATCACGGCAAGAACTTTGTTTTGCTCTCTGAGATGGTAAGTCATCACACCGCCTACAATTATCTGTGTTGGAGGGGAAAAAAAAAAAAAGAGATTTCAAGATGTCATTGCACCTTCCAGAAAAGTGATGGTCTGATGGCAAAATTTCATTAAGGAGATCTAGGGGCAGAGGGATAGATTTAGGGCCCACTCTAACTGACTGTGCCCCCGTCTGTTTATTCTCCTTTGTGTAAAGCTGTATGGAGCTTACCCACCCCTTCCATTCACACTGTTCAGCTGCTCACAGCCTCTCTCCTCCCGACAGACTCAGCTGGCCAGCTGTTTCCAGCTGTACAGGCAATCCTTACTCCTCATCAGGATTTGAGCTCTGCACCTGCTCCCCTTGACTGGGGCTGATCTTACTTCAGAGGCCAGGGATATAGTGGGTGGAAGGGAAAACCCTGTTTTATCGCAGCAGCTACTCAGCCAACCCCCAGCTGCTCATTGGCACCAATGAATGAGGCCAGGGAAACCCTGTGGAATCTCCTTAAATCACTGACAGCATGGGAAGAGGGGTGTTGAGAGGCCTCTCCTGGTCTTCCAGCCTAGAATTACTGCCTCCGTCACTCTCTCCCCTCTCCCTGCATTATCTTTAATCTCAGTGGCTATCACAAGCTGCCGCTTTGTTTATTTCCAGCAGCCTGCCTTCCCCACTGAAACGTAAATTCTCTGCCTTCAGCACCACATAGTGTATGACACCCAGAGGGATGTTTGTTGAATATTTGTTGAATGAATGGATGGACGGGTTGCTTTTAGTGGCTTCAGTTAACATAAGCTTTGCTGCTATTTAATGCTATATAGCAAGGAGAATGGGGGGTGGAGAGAAAGGAGAACCGACAATGGTAGTGTGGAAACAGGACGGGAGAGTCTGGCTCTCCTTCCAGTATTAAAGAAAGGCACTGGGTCATCACCTCGTAAAGATGGAGGATGAGTTAGGTGAGTGTGCAGGGCTTTCTCTCTGAAAATAAGAGGGCAAGGTTGTGCCAGAGCCCCCCCAGATGGGGATCAATGGGATCACAACCAGGCAGCCTGAGGGCAGCCACCAGACATGTCCTGTCGAGCTGGCAATATTTTTGTTTTGTTTTTCCGCAAATGGCATGATTCCACATTTAAAACCCAGCCTCCCTAGAAAAGCCGAGGCCCAATCCCTGCCCCAGGTTGTGCTGGGCAGAAGAATTCACCCAATGGACAACCCAGTGACAGCAGCTCAGCCCTCCCACGGCTGCCAGGCAGGGCACGGCCTCCCAGACCCGTCCACACAGCCACAGCCCAGAGCGGCCAAGGTCACCTGGGGGACAACCGGAATCTCTCATATGCAACCACACCAAGAGCCAGTGGGGGTTATCTTTTTTCCTTCTCTCGGTGGCTCCTATGTATTCAGCCACCAGAGTGGTGTTATTCAGGTCATCCTCCCCAGCTTAGAAACCAGCAGCTCCCCTTTTTCACATAGCCTGGTAGACATAAACCCCCAGCCTTCACGGTCTCTGGTCCCTCTCCGTTCTTTATCCCCCTCCTTTAAATATCTCTCAACTAATTTCATTCTCTTTTATTTGTCTCTGTGGCCTCAATCCTCCAGCCCTGCAAATCTACTCAGCTATCTCTGGCACACAGTCTGTTCCTTGTTATTAATAAGGCTAAGAATAATGGACAATATATAAGAACTTGCTTTCAAAGAACTTTCATGTCACCAACCCAGAGCCTTGCAAGAACCACATGAGGTAAATAGTGGCACACAGAATTTAAGTGACCAGCAGCTAGTCAGTGGCTGAGCTAAGCTGGGAACCTATTTTAAGTGCTATTATTTATGTCTTATCAGGAAATTACCATTTTAAAATATAAGTGTGTAGAAAAGACAGTCCAGATTTTAAACTATAACTTTATTACATTTCAAGGGCAAGATTTATTCCCACTCCTTAGAATTGTAATTAAAGTAAATGGAATAAGATTTAGTACTATATTTGCCTTTCAAACAACCTTTCAGAGACACCTGCATTACTCTGCAAAAGGAAACCCATTGGCTCATTTGTTCACTGCATTAAATACTCACTCATTTACTCAATCAACAATTTTGTGTTGCGCTCTTACTGGGTGCCAGGCCCTGAGCTTGCCACAGGCTTGGCTCTACTTTTGTGCGCTAGAGTCTAGTGGTGAAGCCAGACATTAAACTAAGACTCACACCAAGAGTGTATGATCAGAAATGTGCTAAGTGCCATGAAGGAGGCACAGAGGCTGTGGCAGCTTCTAGCAAAGGAATTGACTTGATCCAGGAGCTCAGAGAGGACTTCTCAGGAAGTGATCATTGCCCCGGGAGAGGAAAGATGAGAAGTTAACACAGGAAAGAGGAGAGGGAAAAGACTTTGTAGGAGAGGGAACAGCATGTGCAGTGCTTCTGTTGTTGGAGGGAGCGTAGCACTTTCGAGAAACTGAGAGAAACCAGAGGAGTATGGTGTGAGATGAGATGGGTAGGGGCTGGACCACTTGTAGGCCCAGGCAGAAATCTTGGTCTCCTCCCAGGGGCAACAAGGAAATGCTCTAAGCAGAGTTTGACATAACCAGATTAAATCTAGTTAGATGCTGGGCTTTTTGGGTGGCAAAGGGAGAAGAATATCTCAACCCTCAAAGAAATTTCTATCAGATTCCCTGACATTAAGGAAGCCTGATTAAAATTAGGACATTGATTTTTCTCAGAAATACAGGTACCACTCTTGAGCTGACAGTAATAAAAATAATAATAATAATTAAAACATTTAGTATCTACTAGGCTTTTGGCACTTTATATACATAATTTTATTTAATCTTTGCCTCAGTACAATTTATAAGACTGGCAGCATTATCACCCCTTTCTACAGATGAGGAAAGTTAAGTTCAGAGAAGATTAGAAACTTGCCCAAGGTCACACGGCTACTACTGGCTGATTCAGGTTCAAATTTAGGCTGTCTAAACGTGGCTCTATCATCTTTCGCCTCAATCATCTTGGAAATCCTTACCTAGAAACTCAAGGGCAGCAAATGTGACAGGTGTAAAGAGTTTGTCATCACTGGAATATCAAGGTCAACAAGGGGTTACACTTTGCCAAAGCTAATGGCCAAATCTCTCCTCGTCTTACCTGACCTTCCGTGGCAGTGACCAGGTGATCACCTCTTCTTAAAACATGTTCTTCTTTAATCATCATCTGGTTGTGTCCTATGCACTGCTCGTCCCTGCCCAGTGTTCTCTGCTAGCCACCTCTCTCCAACCTGCTCTTTAAGCGCTAAACTCTCCAATGCTCTGCTCTTGGCCACTTTTCTATTTACAATCCTTCATGCGGTGCTAGTAATCCACCCCAGGGCTTTAAGCTGCATCAACACCCTGGTGACAACCAAATTTACACCCCCTTTTAGCACCTCGCCCCAGACCAGGATTTAAATCTTGGCTCAGCCCTTGGGCAAGCCTCTTAAACTCAGTTTTCCCATCTCTCAGCTACGGGTAACAAAACCTTTTCCAGAGCATTGTTTGAGAATTCAATGAGAGGGTGTGTATATCACACTTAGCCTGACTCCTGGTTTATAATGAATGTTTGATACACATAGTTACCACTACCTGTTCCTTGGATTCCCTCAAGGCTCCCCTGCAAGATAAGCATCAGTTGATGCTAATGCTGGTCAGTAAACCACACAATGCCTAATTCATTATTTGCTGCATTAATGAGTGTTCAGCTGTGCAGAAGTCAGGAGATCGGTAGTAGTTTAGAGAAGGGAGGGGTCAGCAGAGGCCTAGGGAAGGCCTTGAGTCATACCTTGATAAGGGATAGTCATAACATGAATGGCTTCTTATTGTTCTCATTTCACTGAAAAGGAGACTGAGCCTTAGAGAAGAAGAATGAGCTCTCTAAACACAGCTCGTGAGAGATGAAGTTCAGACCTGAACTGCACTCTGCCTGACCCAGTGTTGGGTTCATGACCTCCAGACTCCCCATCTGACCTGAAAGGACAAAGGACTGACACAGACACATGGAAGATTGGCAGGTCTCCAGCAATGACACAAGAATAAGTGTTTTGGGGCCATTCTGTGAGTTTCTGCTCTCCAGGACTCCAAAGAAGCTAAAGTCCAGAAGGACAGGAGGGGAGAGCTCATCAGAGGGCATGGGCGACAAGTGTTCCCAGGATGCTCACTCCCCTGCTAGCTCATTGCCACATCACAAGTACAGAAGGTGAGTCAGTCCATGGGTGGCCCAGCCATCTGGTGAAGAAGATGCACAGACGTGACAGGCTTGGATGCACAGGCAGGATGTGCCTAGATGCACAGACGATACACGCCCAAATGCTCTTGATACCAGGCACAGACGATAGGTTTCCCAGAGAGCTGGGGCACTTGCTGTCTGCTTTCAGGGGAAAGTCAAGAGGCAAAAATTCAGTGCTCTCGGTGTGTCTCTTAGCTACCCTCACCCATAGACGGCATTCTAACTTTCGGGCTCAGAGGACCAGGAGTCCATCTGCCTCTAAGGTTAAGGGGAGCTATCATCATCCCCCTGGATGTGCTCTCATCTACACTCCTGTCTCCACCCCAAGCCTCAGGAGTAGGATTTGGCCTCTAGGCCTTTCTCCCAAAATCACTGGGCTCCTTAAAAGTGACTAAAAATCTGAGTCAGAAGCTATGAAGCACTTTGTCCTTATCTCAAGATTAATTGAAGGGGGCGTTTCCTAGATATATATTTTTTCTCTTTGGTGGAAAATTTAAATGAAGAAACTTGAGAAATAAAAAAGATCGCAGTGTGAAATAGAGTCAAGACTCAAACCCAAGCCCTCCTGACCCCAAAGCCCATAATCTGAGTTCTTGGCTACCTTGCTTGGTAAACCATGTAATGAACCAAATCCTAAAAATGTAAATATACACTGGGGTCACTGGTGTGATGGAAAGAATTTGAAACCAAAGAGACCTGGGTTCCAATCCTAGGCTATGTGGTTTACCAGCTATATAAGCCGCACTAATTATTTAATTTCTCCAAGCTTCAGTTAGCTCATCTATAAATCGAGGCACCATAGTGGGATGCCCTACAAAAGCTTAACTGTAGCCAAAAGGAAAGAAAGGTTAACTGTGGGGGTTTCCAGTATCATGGGATGCTGTGGGAAGGGACCATATACTCCATCCATGTTTTACCCAACTCTTCCTCCAGTTCAGAACAGAGTCCCTTATCTAGGGACAACCCCTCCAAAGACTGGGGACTTTTCAAAAGATCAAATGATGCTGAAGTGCAAAATGTCGACTTTCTCTGTGGTTCTGGTCTCTCTTCCTCTGTTATCAGTTTTAAACGGTTGCTAAAAACTAACCTCCCCTCTCAGCCTATCTTCCTCTTCTCGTTTCCAAGACACAGCCTATGGTAGAATTCAAAGTGGTTTTAGTTTTTAAATGGCCCATCTTTCTAATTCCCTTTTCCTTCCCAGCCCTCATTATTATTTTCCCTCCCTGCTTTGTTCTCCACACACACAGCTATGCCTTCAGTGAGTGGAATTTGGGTGACATTCTAGACCCTATGCTTTTTGGACTCCCAGGTTGCTATAAGAAGCAAGTAGCTAGAACAATAGCTCAGAGTAAGAAAGGAAGGATCTGGCAGTAAATGTGGGTAAAAAGCAGCCTGCTACTCATTCACACCCACTCTGAACCTAACCCTTTACCACCCCCAAGAGGTTAGTGGAAGCAGTCATGCTCTCCTGCTCAACTTCCACACAAATCACTGATACTGCAAGATTTTTCTGGTGACACACCGCCCTCTTTCAACGGTAATGTTGCCTTCGATGGCCAATGCATCAAGAGTGCACCCCTCCATGCCTGAATAAACGTCATCATGGGAAGTGGGCATACTCAAGCACCTGGGGAAAGCACAATCTTCCCAGACAGGGTTTTGGCCCTAAGAGTCAAGTCTTTAAAAACGTGATACCTTGTAACTCAAATCATATCCAGTTGATTAAGGGACTTCACTTTGCCAGGGTTTCAAACACAAACTTGCCACGAACTGTGAGCTCCTAAACCCTCCCTAAAGATGCTTAACGTCTCCTTAGTCCAGTACCATTTCTTTCCAGTTATTAGGGGTTATTCAGTCACATATTGTTTCCAATAGGACTTAGTCCTATGTATTTCAAAATTTTAAGCTTATTTTCAAGCAATGACTCTCTTCTTTTGGCTGCCCCTCCCGCCAACCCCAAACACATACACAAACACTAGACTTGCATCTATAAGGAGCTTGCAGGGGTCAGGAGGTCTGTTCTCATCAAGGTCTCTTCCACACATGTCCTCTGCTGTTGGGGCAGGACAGAAGAAGGGAAGGGCAGAGCCGTCTCCTTATTCAGCTGACCACAGTAAGAGGTTGACTCCCTTTTTTTCAGTGGTTGCTGCTTCCCTGGATAATAGGGACTGGTGTGTGGCTCTGTCTTTGTGGCTGCCCTCTCATGGGGCACATGCTTTGGCCTCTCTGAAGAATGTTGTGGGTCCAACCCCTGCATCATCACCTATATAGGTGACCTAACTTGGGCTCCAACTGCTTCTTTCTCTTTCCTTCACCAATGAGAGACAGTCTATCCTACATTCC
The DNA here is from genome assembly GCA_000465285.1 of Eidolon helvum. Taxonomy (NCBI): domain Eukaryota; kingdom Metazoa; phylum Chordata; class Mammalia; order Chiroptera; family Pteropodidae; genus Eidolon; species Eidolon helvum. Next base: position 16,643 of record AWHC01008748.1, on the reverse strand, counting down.
CCTTCTACTAGGGTCATCTCATCCAGTCATCCAGCTTACTTGAGGAATGATGAATGACAGGAGAGCTCAAGTCACACCTCCCAAGGAGTTTTCTCAATCCAGGGGGAATGTATGCATCCCTGTCACACCTGAGGGGCTACAGACTCCTATCTCCTGCCTCTTTCTTCCTACCTCAATAGCATCAGGCACCCTGCTGGCCCATGGCTAAGATACAGTGAAAGGAAGAGTAATTTAGTCTGTTGGTATTGCTATGAATTCTAAAAATCCCTTCCAAAACACCACACCAAGTCTGCCAAGCACACATTCCTCGAGAGAAGAGCCAGGTGAAAACAAAAAGCAGAGGTTGCATCCCACTGGAGGCTCGCTGTAAAGCAGAGGGCAGCACGCAGCCCTTCTCAAGAGAAGCGGACTCAGAGCTCCTCCACGGCAGAAACCCAGAGCAGAACAAACCGTGAGAACGTCAGCCACAGAGATAGAGGAAAACTTGGGGATGCTTGGGGATGCTAGACTTTCCGCAGAAAGTAGGATCAAGAGTGTAAGTCACTTTGATTTAACCCTCAAAGTACTGGGTGACCTCAGCGACAAACAGTGGAGTGGCATCTTGCACAGAGGTTAGCTTATCAAGTCAGCAAGCACTCCAGGCAGAAATGTCAAAAATTAAATTACTCATAAAATGCATTAGCACTCACGATACCGTATGGAAGATGGACGTTTCTCAGTGAATTCAATCGGCCACTGTTCCCCTCCCTTTTCAGTATCCCAGACTGTTAGTGAGACCATCAGCTGACGCAGTTGGTTTGAATGAGGCACCGTGTGGAACCCAAAATACATCTCTTTAAACCTAGAACCACAGTTTCCATGGTGAGAGGCTCTCGTGATGAGAGGCCCCAGGAACTGGGATCTCAGGCGGGAAGAGCAGATTTCCTCCACGCTCCCTTCCCATGCGCATGCTCTGGCGCCCACCGATTCAGCGGAATGGAGAACAGAATTTCTCCCGCTTTAAGTTCTTTCTTTCCTCCTCTCTTCTCTCAAAATTGCATCATTGAACATGTATAACTTTACTGTGTGTGTGTGTGATGTGAAGCCCATGAAAATATATTCAACATACTCAAGCCAAGAAAAATGACTGGAAGGAAATGCGCCAAAACCTTAGCCATGGCCGTCCTCTATTATTCAAATTTTCTATAATAAGCATATAAAATGTCCATAGTGGTAGGTACCCCGTGGGTGGCTATAGGAATTGATGGTGCTTAAGATAGGACGTATGCACACAGCAGGCCTTCAATTATTATCAGGAAAAAATAAAATTTACCTAACTATTGTGTGACAGGAAAAAGGTGGCAGTGGAGAGTCACTTCCCCACCCCTAAACCTGCAGGAAGTTTCATGGCTTTCTTTAATGAAAGAAATCCCTAATGACGTGGATGTTTTTGCCGAAGGAGGATCGCAGAGGGTTATATGGATCAGATGTCAAAGAGAAGTATACCCCAAGATGGATCTAGAAAACTGGGAGGAGAAAATGGAAGGTGAGAAGGAGAGGCTAAGAGGTGACAAGAATTTCCAAAAGAAGATTCACTGATACTGCTGTCCTGGGCAGGGACCAGTTCTGGGTGGTCTCCCTCTCAGGACAGCAGGGAGATGGAAGGAGGTGAGTAAGAGCTTGGGCTCTGCTCTGCCACAGACCTGGGGTGTGAATCCCAGCTCTGCCATATGGACAAGTTACTCAATTTCCTTTGGCCTCAGTTTCCTCATCTAGAACATGAGGGATGATGATAAGGAGCACTGCGTCGTGATGCTGTGGGGACTACAAGAGGTACCGTGCCTTCGGAGTAGCACAGTGCCTGGCGTGCAGTGGGATCTGCACCCTAAAATCCCTGTGTAATTAAGTGTGCTTGTGAGTGCTTCAGTGTGTGTGTTGCAATACGCATGGAGTAAATTTGCTTATTAAAAAGATATCTTTGCAATACTAACTGAAATGTGTCGCCAACTATAAAATTGGCAAATACTACTTCCCCACACTGGTGAGAATGTGGAGAAATTGACATGCCTTCACCATTGATAGGAATATAAGTGGCACAATCTCTGGGAAGAGCTGTTTGACAACCAGGTCCCTTAAGTATGTCCACTCTAGGGCCAAGCAGGATGGATAGAGAAGTCAGGTGGTGGTAAGTGTTGAGCAGATATGGGAGTGGGCTACCTGGTGGAGGTGAAATGCAGAAACTAGGATGGATCCATGGAATGGACAGATCTTTAAGGAGTCCCAAACCTTCCAGGGTGGTGGTATAAAATGTGTAGTCAAGTCTCAGGCAATTGTTAGAATGTTTATCTTTTAAGACCGTAGACACAGGAAAAATGTACCTCCAACTGCCAACTGCATATCCCCACCCGGAGGTCTCAAAGGCATCTTCACCTTAGCACACCATGATGGACATATGGACTGACCACACTGCCCACCCAAAACTGTTTCTCTCCCAGCATTTCAGTCTCAATGACAAAAAGATACCACGACTTACCAGTTGTTGAAGCCCCAAACCAAAGAGTCATCCTCAATTTCTGCTTTCTCTTCACCAGCACCACCTCAAAACTCCTTGTCCAATTGCTGAACAGGTCCTGTTTCTTCTGCTGCCAAAATATGTCCCAAATCCAGTCACTTCTCTCAGTTTCCACTGCTATTGTCTCATTTAGGCCACCATTATTTCCTACCTGAATTAGCCTTGTCAATTATCTTACTTCTACTCTTAATCCGTCTAAGCCATTCTCCAAGGAACAGCCTGAATGTTCTTTTAAAGACTATAAATCAGATTGACTCATTCGATAGATCAGATTAAAACTCATCCATTTCTTTATGTTGTTTACATCTTTATCTACTATCCATCTTGCCCTCATCCACCACCCTGCAGACACACAAAGCCTTCTCTCTGCTTCATAGACATAGTGCACTTTCCCCCTTGCTGTCCCCTCAGCCTGGAGGGCCTGGTCATTTGCTCTTCTCAATCTTCAGTTCTTTCCTCAAAGAGATCTTCCCTTGCTAGACCAGCTGCAAGAGGCCCTCTAGTCACTATTACAACACCTTGTTCAATTTCACCTGCAGCACTTATCTCCATCTGCAATTCTGTTATTCATTTGTTTACTTGTATTTTGCTTGTGTTCCCTCAAACACATGCCACGAGAATGTGAGCCCCATGAGGGCAGAAGCCCACTTACCTTGTTTACTAATTATCCTCAGCACCCAGTACATGAGAAGTGCTCAGTAATTAGTAGGGAATGAATATGTGGGTCACACAAGGTTGTGGCACCTCCCACTCCAGTGTCCTCTGGTCATTTACAACTTCAATGCTGGTGGTGAGAGGAGGCAGAAAAGAAGGAGAGGAACAGTCCACTGGTTCTGATAGATAGATGAGAATGAATGCTTCTTGTTTATCCAAGAGTGGAACCACAGAAGGGCTCAGGATTTCGTCTGAGCTTGCAGAGCAAGGTGATGGCCAGATGAGAAGCTAAAGCTTCTGTATTCTTGGCTCTTGTCCAGGTGATTTCTCCACATGTATCTTATCGCCATCTCTACGGTGTTATTTCACAATGGTGTACAAAGGATGAGAATTAACTCCATCCCAAGGGAACTCCTCTTGAAACATCTGGTTACATGGCATGTAGAAATTTGATTAATGAGTAAGTGTTCAAATGACGATATGTCGAAACATCACTGGCCTGTGCGGCAGAGCTGGGATCCCTTAGCCTAGTATTCACAGCTCTCTGAGACTCTTTAGCAGCCTCTTTCCAGATCCAAGATTGGTCTTGACCTCAATTTCTTCATCTGTACAAAAGAAACAAATAATTGCAAAGTCCCTTCCAGCCCTGCCTTTAAGAATGCTTCTCTTAGACATGAGTTTCTTCCTCCAGACAAGTTGATCTATTTACTGTACCCCACCTACATATAAACCTAAAAATATTTGCTTTTGCTTACACTGGTCCTCTATTAATAATTATGTCACTTTCTCTACGCTCTTAGAAATACTATGTAACATTCAATGATCAATGGAATTTCTATTTCTACTCTTCTTCCTTTTTTGTCCCAGCTGAAAATATTTATTTTTTATAAACTCTTGGACATTTATTGTATAATCTAGTAGTTGGTAAACTACAGCCTGCAGGCCAAATCCAGGCCATGAGCCAAATCGGTTTGCTTTTGTAAATAAAGTTTTATTGGAATACAGCCATGCCAATTCATTTATGTCTTGTCTATGGCTGGTTTTTTCCTGCAATGGTAAATTTAGATAGTTGCAACAGAGACTATATAACCCACAGAGCTGAAAATATTTACTACCTGGTTTTTTACAGAAAGAGTTTGCCAGCTCCTTCATTAGACAAATAAAATAAAATAAAAAAAAGTCTGCTAACTCCTGCTTAATTTATGCTTCTCAAACTTGAGTAACAAAGATCCAGGCTGAGATTTAGACAGGTCAACATAGTGTATCTTCTTAAAGCATCAATTTTACTAGAAGATTGGAGGAGGGAGGGATGGTAAATAGAATATAAATGTGGACATTAAAGCAAATGTGTTTGTATTATGGAATGGAATCCAGCATTGCATGAAATTATAAGTTAAAATCTTGAACATGACCAATATTTCAAGCTTGGGAAGGACCTCTTCGCATTGTTGCTGCTACTTCACTGTTATTTTGATATAAAATTTAGGAAACCACCCATCTATACTACTTAATTTGAGATGAAAGCATGTACTGTAAGGTTTTTGTATTCTCATCACTTCTGGCACAGTGCTCAACTATAAGAATTCCAGAAGGGCTGGGTCATTTATCAAGGTAAATCCTAAAATGTCCTCACCTATTAGGATGGTTACGGGGTCCTGAACTGATGGACCAGAGAATTTGATCTGCAGAGGCTTCATCTACTGTGAGCAGTGGCTTATTAGACAAAACACCTAATAACATTTTGTTATATTAACAATATTTGCAGTGATGCCATCACAAATTCAAACCACAAATTCGTTCCTTCCTGAGCTGAAGGCAGAACCAATCTTATAAGTGAATAAGTGATGACCTAGTTGTTTTATTTTTGGCTTTGTTCATATTTTTCTCTTCCTTTTATTTTATTTATTTGTTGATTTACTTAGGAGGATAAAAAGTGAGAGGAGATACTACGAGATTTATTTCATCCGTGGCTACTGACACCACCATTTGCGTCCCCCTCCTCACCATCTCCCTCACCCCAAAGCATCTCTTTCTGACTGTTGAAATGGGAACAATCCCTATTGCATAAAAAGGAACCAGTTTGTTGTTTAATGTTGTTTATCTTTGTTTTGTTTTGTTTTTAAAAGATAAACGCCCTAAAAAAGTGTAACACATAAAGCTACTAACCTCTTAGTAAGAATCAGGAGGTAGTTTTGGCATTAGGAGAGTGGGAAGAAAGGCAGCCCCAGACTCTCAGGGTTAGAAGGTCTAAGGCTAACCCCAATTTTGCCGTTGACCTGCTGGGCTAGCCTGGGCAAGGCACTTGCCACTTCTGCACCTTCATTTTTCTTTTCTGAAATATGAAAGTATGAAGGTGGGTCATCTCCAGGAGTATTTCTGGCTATAAGATTCTATAGTTCAAGGCAGCATAATTAAAGAAAAGATCAAGGTTGTGACTACATGAATAGGCCTTGAAAACATAAATCCGATTGGAACAGGTTGATGACTTGTGCTGTATGATCCTACTCACTTAATTTAATTTTTGGAATAGGTAACATAGTCTATCCACATTGCTCAAAAATACTTTTTAAGAACTACATTTAAAAGTCTTTCCCTTTTCTCTCAACTCTCTTTTCTCCCACATGCAAAATTATTATTTTTCATATGTAAACTTTAAGAGTTTCTTTATGCACATACAAAAATAGATACATAGGCTTATTTTCCCCTTTGCTACACAAAAGGTAGCATACTATAAATACTTTTCTATACTTTGCTTTTTTTCACTAATATGCATTGGAAATTTTTTCATATTAGCACAGAGAGTGTCTCCAATTTTTTTTATACCTGAAGAGGATATACCATAATTTATTCAACCAGTCCCCTATTAATGTTCGTATGACTGTATAAATCTTCACTTGTTTAAAATGATTTTTGCTCTCTCATTCTCCTTACTTTAAACTGGCCTTGTGCTCACTTGATTTTTTTTCTTCCCTTATCCTTCTGCATACTGCACAGCCACTCTCTTAATCATTAAGCCCTTAAGTGAGCATCAGACAGTCTCAAGAACAAAGCCTCAGGTCTGTTGACCACAGAAACTGAGTTTCAGTCAAACTGATAACATCTTAACCTCAGTTGTGTTTTAGCTCCAGACCCATGAAGGCAGAACCACGCTACTGGCATCTCCCTGAGACTAGACAAACCCGATACCATGACTGACAAAAAGACCATGATGCAATGACCACATCCTCCTATCCAAGCTGCCCTAGCCAATCAGTAGAGCCCACGATCCCAAGTCCCTTAGCTACCATGACTAATGAGTTTTCCTCTATGCAGTCTATCCACTAGGGGCCATTGAGGATCTAGGTCTTAAGAGCACTAGCTCACATGTGTCTACAGGTTTGGAACCATTTCCTTATTTCTTTGCTGCAAACTCCTGTCAGTGTCTCTTTTGGCTTTGATGTTTGCAGGCAAAATGCAACCCTTGAGTTTGGTGACAGTCGTGTGGATAATTTCTGGTCTTTTTTTTAACAAGCCACAATTCAGTGAATAACCTTGAACACATGTGCTTTTGAACATGTACAAATATATCTATAGACGAATTTCCAAAAGTAAATTGTCTGTTGTAATTTTTTAATTTTGCATTTTTTATAAAGATTGTCAAATTGCCTTCAACAGAGGTTATACCAATTTATTCAGCCACAAAGTTTGAATGCCTCTTTACCCACAGCCTCTTCTACACCCTGTGTTACCAGATCTTGAATATTGACCAATTTGACAGGTTTTAAAAATGGCATCTCAATGTAGTTTTAATTTATATTGCTCTTTTAACGAATGACATAGTGAATCTTATAGTTAATAGCCATTTGTATCTTTTTCTCTGTAATTAATCACTTTTAGCCCTTTTTCACATATGTAAAATTTTAAAACACACAGTATTATATATCGTCTATGGCCATGGACACACATAGTGAAGAATAGGGTGAACACTTGCTAACCTCAATTAAGAGACTGCCTCTGGATAGGCAGGCAGAGGAATGAGACAAGGAGAGACATAAAATGCCTTCCACAAATCAGTGAACCAGAACCTGAATCTCTGCCCCACCACACATGCTCTATGGTCTTGACAATTCTCCTAGCCTCTCTCATTCTCATTTTCAACATCTATAGGATATAGATAATGCCTATCTTGAAGAGTTAGCGTAATGACTAAAGATAATCCCTGTAAAACTGTGATTAGCACATCATTGTGGCTCAACAGTCATAATTGTTATTCTTAATTCAGTTATTATGATTAAAATGTATGTAATGCCTCAAGCCAAAAGAAAGGTCTGATGACTTTTCTTAGCTCAACTACCTCTTTTTCATGTTGGGTTTCCCAAGGAGTCTTCTTGATGATACCACACCAATGGTTTCAACCTCTCTAACCCCTTTCCCAAATGTCCTCCCAGAGCTTCCCTCGTTGGCATGACTGGTGTGACTGGGAAGCCCAAGTGAGAGAGAAGCTAGGGTGCGGTCAGAGGAGGGAGGAGGAGTTTCCTCTATGTTGCAACCCCTATTCCCAAGAGCTATGACCTTAATTACCACCAAATGGGACTTCGGCTTCCCACTGTGGCATCTAGAAGGTCCAAGCCCAACACACTCCTTCTCTCAGAGCAAACCTTGAGCAAGAGTCTTCCCCACCATCCCATTGTAGGGATGACACACAGGAGAATTGCGACCACGGTTTACCTGAAACCTGTATGTAATTCCCAGGACCTTGGAAGTGGCCATTTCCTCCCTCTTACCTGCATTACATCAGCAGGCAGCTAACTGCCCCACCTATCCCTCAAAGCAATGGGATTTCTGCCTCAGGTTGCCTCATTTCCCCAAACAAGAGAAACAGAAAAAAACACTCCTTTACAGGGAAGATTAGAGCAGTGAGCTTTGTACATTCCTTTTTATTCCTTTGGGTTATTTCCTAAGTTGAAATGGTTTATATTCTTTTTCATTATTTTGATCCTAAAACATCAGAAAAATGGAGGAGAGAGGAGAGAGGAAGAAAAGAAAGATGGAGGAAGGACAATGGCGAAGAGAAAAGGCTTGAAACAGCATCTTAGCAATGTAACTTATTAGACTCTCTGGAGAGGAAGCTCTGAAAGTGACCTAAAGGTCTGCATTGGACACCATAGGTTCCTGACAAGGGGCTGAACCTGCTGTAAGAGCCAGTGACAGCACACACAGCCAATGCCAGGTGCTGGTTATACCTAAAATAATGCCTACTCTGATAACATCTGGAAGCTTTATCAAGCCAGCAAAGGCAGCATCTTTCAATTATTGGCAGTAATGAACCAATATCAATCCATCAACTAATTGATGAAAATCATGGAGCAAGGTATGATGATTATTCATGGAAGGCGAAGAGTGGTTTCTCCTTCACAGAACTGATATGAAGGGAAATTTTAAGACACACAAAATTTAACTTTGTTGGCAGTTGTGAAGTTTTCTTTCTTCATGTAGCACCCTGGATTCCATAAAGCCAGGAACCACTTGCCGAAGCATCCCTCACAGGCCTTCCACTGCTTCAGCTCTCCTCCCATCATCCACATTTATCTTTTCTTAGCCTCAATTCCCACAGCTCTTTGCTGGGAGACAACTATCTGCTCTGGAAAACCAATTCATTCTAAAGTGATAATGAATGCTTTGGTGGGCAGAATGATAACCCTCCGAAGATAGTCATGCCCTAATCCCCAGAATCTTTTAGTCTTTCAAGGGGACTTTGTGCATGGGATTAAGGTTAAGGACCTTGACAGGGTGAGTATCACATTCTGCAAGTGAGCCCAGTCTAATTACTTTAGTCATTTAAGGTGAAGAACCTTTCCCTGTTTAGTCAAGAGATGAGAAATATGGAGAGTTGCTGACTTAGAAGATGGAAGAAGTGGGTACAGTCAATGCAGGAGGCCTCTCAAAGCTGGGAATGGCCTTCAGTGATAGCCAGCAAGGAAGCAGGACCTCTGTCCTACAATTGTAAACATGCAAATCTTCACTTGTTTAAAATGACATTTTCTCTTCTCATTCTCACTGATTCATATTGGCCTGGGGCTCACTTGCTTCTTTTCTTTCCTTAGCCTTTTGTATATCGTATGGCCACTCCCTTAATCATTAAGCCCTTAGGTCAACATGAGACAGTTTTAAGATCAAAGCTTCAGGTCTGTTGACCATAGAAACAGAGTTTCAGTCAAACAAAAGATAGCACCTTGACCTCAGTAGCATTTCAGCTCAGACTCCTGAAAAAAGATCGACTTTACTGGTATCCCCTTGAAACCAGACAGAACAAGGCCATGACTGACATCAGGACCTGAAGCAAAGATCAACTGCCCCCTACTCTATTCCCAACCAATTAGTAGAGCCCACAACTCCAACCCCCCTTAGCTACCATGGCCCATGATTTTTTCCTTACATTTATCTATCCTCTAGAGGCCATCGAGGAGTCAGATCTGTGAGCACTAGCTCACCTGTATCTCCAAGCTTAGCACCATTTCCTTAAATGAACCTCTTCTTTGCTGCAGATTCTTGTCAGTGCCTCCTTTGGCTTTGACACATACAGACAAAGCGAACCTTTTGTGTTTGGTAACACAACCTCAAGAAAATGAAGTTTGCTAACAACCAAAATGTTCAAGGAAATAGTTTCTTCCCTAGAACCTCCAGTACTGTACGCAGCCCTGCTGATACCTTGATTTTAGCCCGGTGAGAGCTGTTACTATATTTGTGGAAATTTATTTTCTAGCAATATAAAACTAATACAGATGCTAACATGAGACTTAATCAGTGAGGCTTTTGGTTAGTATTTTCTGAAGCAACTATTATAGTCCTAGGTGAGAAAAAAATCTTCTATATTTTGCAACAGGGAGATTGCTTTATAATTCATGGCCAGATGTGTCATCTACTTTGTTCATTCACTTGTCACATAAATATTTATGGAATGGTAATTACATAGCAGGCACATAGCTCCCTACATGTATGGTTCCTTCTAGATCATGTTTACACCGGTGAAGTCAGTCAGACAGTCAATAAATGTTCACTGAGCATCTACTATGTATTAGGTATAAGGGCACCTCAGCTGAAATTCACTGAAAGGGTCTTTTAGCTGCCTGGGAAGGCTGTGAAGCTTGAAATCCCAAATTTTGCAGAGGAAGATTCTGTTCCTGTCTTCACAAGAGCTAGGAGGTATTCCTGTCTCCCTATTACATACACAAAAACTTAGGCAGAGAAAGACCAACTGGACAAGTCACACTGCCTATAAGTGATGGAACTAAATTTTTTTTTTATTTTAATTATGGCAAAATATACATTTTTAAGTGTACAGTTCAATAGGGTTGAGTACATTCACATTATTGTGCAACCGATTTCCAGAATTCTTTTCATCTTGCAAGGGGGGGACTCTATACCCATTAAACAATTCCCCACTTCTCTCCCCAGCCCTTGACCATCACCATTCTACTTTCTTTATCTATGAATTTAACTATTCTAGGTACCTCTAGGGACTATACATGTTGTCTATTTGTGCCTGGCTTAGTGCACTGAGCATGATGTCCAAGGTATACCAAGTTGTAGCATGTGTTAGAATTCCTCACCTTCTCAAGGCTGAATAAATATTCCATTGTATGAATTCATCACATTTTGTTTACTACTCATCATCAATGGACAATTTGGTTGCTTCCATTTGGGGGCTACTTTGAATATTGCTGGTATGAACATAGACATACATATGCCTCATCAAGACCTTACTTTTACCTTTTTTTGGATGTATACCAATACAGTTGGAATTTGAACACAGATCTGTCTGACTCTGATGTCCATTCTCTTTTCTGGATGTCACATAGCTTGGGGTGACATTATGGCTTCCCATGCTGCAGCTAACCAGATATACCAAATTTTTTGCTCGTATTCCATTCTACACAGGCCAAATAGAGCTAGTTTTATTCTATGATTTTCCATTGACTAAAATAAATCAGATATACCACACTAGGAATAAAAGTCAAACTCCTTGATTTGGCCTTTGGCTACCTTTCTAACTTCATTTCCAACCATCTGCTGTGCGTCAGTTATGCTGGCCCTGTTTCTAGTCTTCAAACACATCAAGCTTGTTCCCACTTCAGGGCCTTTGCATTTGCTATACATTCTCTCTAGGACTTTATAACTGGCTCTTTCTCATCATTCAAGTCTCAGTTCAAATGAGACCTCCTCCAAGAGGCCTTCCCAGACCACCCTTTGTAAAGTATACTTCCTACCATCATCTTTTCCATCGTTCTGTTTATTTTCTTCATAAAATAAATTCATTTTGCTGTTGCTGTTGTCAGGCTAAAATTCGTTTTGCTGTTGCTGTTGTCAGGCTTTTAATTTCTATTTCACAAGAATGAAATTTACACACAGAGATCTTATATGTCTTATTCTCCTACTATCCCCATAACATAGAACCATGCTTGGCACATAGTAGGTGCTTATGAAATGTTTGTTGAATAAAGGAATGCATAATAATCTTGTTTATTTTATCAAAAGAAAAGAAACCGTGTGAATGTCCATCAGTGAAAAATGGTTAAATAAATGAAAATATGTAATATAATCAGTATGCTATAATTCTAGTTTTGTAAAATATCAAAAATATATTTCTGAATGTTTAGAACTACTCACCAGCAGTTATGCCTGGGGAGCAAGATGAGATAAAGGAGAGATATTTTCTCTTCGCTTTAAACATCCTGTATTGTCAGAAATTTTACAATTAGCTTCAACTGCTTTTGTAATAAAAAAAACTTACTATTTTGCAGAAATGTTTAAAGGAAAAGTATAATAATGTTTGCCATTTACTTTAAGATATATTTTAAAAATAAGGTGGATTGGCAGATGGATAGAGGATTAGATGGTTGGTTGGATATGTGATAAAGCAAGTATAGGAAAATCTCCCTTGTAGAATCCAGATGGTGAGTATATGGATGTTGACTGTACAAGTTTTCAACTTTCTGTATGTTTGAAAATGTTCATAATAAAATTTGGGGTAGAAATCTTACTGTTTATTCAATGCACATTTCTCAAATACCTATTATGTATCAAGTATGCACTGTAAATTTCTTAGTCTTATTGTCATGCTGCTACAGTGGCTTCTAAACAGCATTTAGACCAAAGGCCATCATCATGCTCCCGCCCTTCTTTCTGCTACCAGTTACACTACAAGCTAGTCCAAGGCCTTCCTAGTACCCTAGAAACCCAAGACTCATCATTGAGCCTACTTTTGGATTTAAGATCTCCCTGTACTAAAGGGTCCCATGACTCAGATGTGGATTGGGCCAAAGTGTCAAAGAATCTGTATTTGTTCAAGTGCAGCAGGAAACACATACTTAAAACAATTAACTGAAGAGAGTTAGATGAAGGGGCTATGTACAGAGGTGTAGGCAGAGTTAAGGAGGAAGCTTGGAATGACCGTATACTCAAGAAAGCCATCTTTAGGCCTGAAGGAACCAGGGAAGACTAATGTTCCTTGAGTCCAGCTCAATGAAAGCTGTGAGTACAAGGTTGTAGGGAAGGGAGCAGTAGGGGATCAATGCCCCTACTTCTGTCTTTCCCACACTGCCATTTCCTGCTGATGTCTCCCACTGCCAAACCTCACTGGATGCCAGAGAGCAGATGCATCCAAATGACACTATCATTGGAGGTCAGCATCTCAGGGCATGAAGCTAGTCTGAGCCTGGATCTGGGATGAGGCAGAGGATGGAGCAACAATTAGGGGGAAAATTTTTTTAAAGACAAAGTATTATAACTGGAAGAGACTTTAATCAAACTAATCTTATAACTTATTATCCAGTACAGGTCACTTAGAGGATGAAAGACATTATTATTAATAATTACACCAGATCTACAAATAAAACCACTCTACTTTAATCATCTATTTCAATCCCCACAATTTGCAGATGAGGCACAGAGAGGTAAGGTGACTTGAGGAAGGTTATATGGTAGGTCAGAGACAGAGGTAGAAAAAGCCTCAACTACTGATACCTAGGCTGGGGCGTTTAATTCCTTATCACTTGGTCATGCTGGGGCTCAGTGAAACACACCCCCACTCTGCTGCAATGCCCACATGACTCTGGGAAAAAAGAGAGTTCATTTTTCTGTCCCAAGAAGCATGCGATTTAGAGCTCATCTTTTTTCTTATTTTTTCTTCCCCTTTTTTGTGGTCAAATACTGGGCTAGCTGGAGGGGAAGCACTCAAGCGTCTGGGGTTTCACTGCTCATTCATTACATAAGTGAAAGCTCTACAAAGGGGAGAATGAATGCAAAGCAGAGCCATCTGACAAGCTCCTTGTCTGGTCCCCAGACTGCCTCAGTCACCCTCAGGGCTTGGTTCTGGGAAATACCCATCAGTGTATTCCTTGTCCGACAACTATTTCTTGAGCATCGGCTAGGTGCCAGGCATCGCGCTATGCACATGGTGTATAAGAATGGTTAAGAAAGACCTGGTCGCTGCCCTTATGAAGATCCCATGATGGAAACAGGTGGGTGTCAGATAATGAACATACATACGAATAAATTAATAACAGACCTGGTTAGTGTTAGAAAGGAAATAGAGCGCTTTGATGAACAGTGATAATAGCTGACATCCACTAAAGTCATCCTTTGTCCACACCACTTTGTGAGGATGATATTATTATATATCTCTATCTCATTGATGTGGAAACTGAGGGATACAGAGATTAGGGGATTGCTCAAGGCCAAACAGCTGATATATGTCAGAGCTGAACTTGAACCCAAGAAGTCTTGCTTCAGAGCCTAGGTCTTTAACCACTAACTCAAAGGGGAATGCATGTTCAAAAAGTCAGGGAAGGCCTTTTTTAGGAGGTGCCATAGAAGCTGAGACGAGGCAAAAATGCCACAAGATCTGGCAGAAGAATGTTCTAAGCAAAAAAATGGACAAAGGTGAGAAAGAAGCTGGTGTGTTCTATAATCTGTCAGAAGGCCTGGGCAATTGGGGCTAAGTTGGATTTTATTTTAGGTGCACCTTAGAAAGTGTCTCTGCAGACATGTATTTTCACACTTAGACTGTCAAACAGCCTGGTCATGCAGTCAAGCTAGCGTTATTATCTGTGTTGTACAGAACACTGGACACCTGTACACTGATTTTAGGAACCTAGGGATGAAGGTGAGACCCACCTCACCTCCTGCCGCCATAACTTTGGACTCATGTCAAGTGCTCTTTCTACTCAATCTCCCTGCTGAGGAACCAGTGGCCCCTTACCTACAATACACCACTGTATCTCCAGCACCTTGTCCTCCTCCCATCTCAGAATTTACCTTTCTGGCAGCCTCAACAACAGAAGTTCTAAGAGGATCTGATAAACAAATTTGTTCTCATCTGGTAATGGGTAATAAAGCTCTACAGTCAACTTGTTTTTACATCCCTGTGAAAACTTACAGCAGCTTTCCTTTCTTCTAGTCATAAGATTAGCCTCCAGCTATTTGCATTTCCTCTGCCAAAGTGGAAGCCATTAGTTGATTAATGGGCTATTCCCAGAGAAGCCAGCCAGAGTTTGAGCTTTTGGGCCTTTGGTTAACAGGTAGAAGTTTGCAAATGTCAATCAGCCAAGCACTGTTCAAATCAGCTAATTCGCTGTCTGTAAAGATGATTTCATCCACCTTCAGAAAGCAGCCCCAGGAGATGAGGCAGCAGGCCCAGCTCCTCCAGGGCTCTTGGCTCCGCAAGTCCTCACTGCCTTCCTCTGCACCTCAACTTGTCCCACTTCCTACCTTGACATTGGGGTCCAGACACACCAGACCCTTCAAAGCTCTGAGAGGACACCATGCGATTTCACACCTCCATGCTGCTCTGCTTGTGACACCCTCCCCATCTTCTTCACCAAACTCTCTCCTTGACACCTGCCAAAACACAACCCAGATACAGAGCACCCCTTGACACGTCTTGCTGAGCCTGCGTTACATGTCCCTTCTCTGTGCCTTAGTAATCATGAGGAAGAACATTCTTTGAGTGCCTATGATATGCCACGTACTGTGTTAAGCACAATACATGGATCGTCTCAATGCGATAGCAATTCAAAAAGGCAGAGTCTCTCATCCTATCATTTCACCAATAAAAAAACTGAATCACAGTAACGTGCCCACAGCTAAGCAGAAAGTGAGGTACAAACCCAGGCAGTCAAGTTCATCACCATCCACTGTGCTTGCCATCACAACGACTATTTACTGGGCATTTGCAGTATTCCTCCCTCAGCTCTAAGCCATTGACACACATTTTTTCTTTTCATTTAGACAACAGTCCTATAAAATTTAGGTAGATGTTATTAAGTCCATTTTGGGGGTGACAAAACTGAGGCTCAGGAAGGTTTAATTATCTAGCTAAACCTGGCTAAGTGCCAGGCCTTCCACTTGCTCCTCTGCTTCAAGCAATGGTGGTGCCAATCTCCATGCCTGGGAAACCCAAGGCAGGAGCCAAATTAAACCTGGAAAGTGAAGTCAGCAGAGTCCCTGAGCCAGGGCTGGCTGCCAACTTATGTAAAACAGCCTGCCTCCCAAGTATTGCAATTTGAGGAATTACCTTACATCTCCACCCTCCCCACCCTCCACGAGGCTGTTAATTGCCAGTGAGAGGTAAGGCTTGCCATGCCCATGCCCCTAGGACAATGAGTGCACTGACTGTTGGGGAAGTCAATCTCTGGGAACCTCGGTTTCCCCATCTGCACAGTGTAAATCATGCTGCCTACCCTTATATGGGGAGCTGATAAGAGGGTCAAATATAGGGATGAACAGGAAGGCCCTTTGGTAAACAGTAAAACATTGTACAAACCCAGGATAGCACATGTATTTATTTTTCTGGAGCCTTAGCTTCCACATTATGGAACATTCCTTCCAGATCCCACATTTTATATCCATTACAATCTTTTCTATATTCAACTATAAACCCTTAACAAAAAGGTTTTTTTCAGAAAAAAAAAAGGCATTTTCTGAAATGGAAAAGCTGAGAGTAAGGCAGGAGTTCTATAGAAGTAGTGAGAGAAGGCCAAGGGTGTGAAGGACAAATCACATAAGAACAAGATCACGGTGTTGTAGTTTGTAACCCTGGGGGTGGAAGAAGGGAAAGAAGATTGAATTTGTTTCTTTTTTGTTTTTTGTTGTTTCTCTAAGGAGAGAATATCCAAGTTATAGGTGATCCTCCTTTATTTAGACATTTATAAGAAATTAACAGTAGTCAGTTCCTTCAGGTAAAGGGACTGGGAGTTAGGAGGACGGAGACTTTCTCTCTTTACACCTTTCTAGTTTGTTTTTGTTTTGTTTTTGTTTTTGTTTTTTTTACCACAAATGTATGTTTTTATTTTGAAAAAAATATATATGTTTATTAGAAATTTAAAATGTGATTAACTTGTCTACAGCCATGCCACTCTGAACAAGCCCAATCCCATCTGCTCTCAGAAGCTAAGCAAGG
>AWHC01008747.1:0-25085 GCA_000465285.1 Eidolon helvum | reverse complement strand
AAATTGTGCCTTAAAAACATATATTACATAATGTTTGGGTAAAGTGGAATTGTTATTTCAAACCCTCCTACTACCAGTTTTTAATAACATGTTATATAGAGTTTATTTCTCTCATTTCAAAACACTCAGCTACCCTATACTGAAATTAAATGATGAGGCACTTCTATATTTTTCTACTGACATTAATATTTCAATGGCTAATATTTTGCCTCTGATTTAAGATTCTCTTTATTGGCAATGAAGATAATCCATGAGACCTGCTTCTTATAGAGAACGGTTCCTGGAAGATGTATTGCTTTATTATTTAGACATTATTTATTACATATTTCAGACTTTAAATTGGAGACAAGAATTACTTTTAAAAATATTTTTTAAGTTTCAATTCTCTACCTTGTCTTGCAAACAGCACGAGTAAATCATTCTTCGACAGCATAGCAAAGAGAAAATAAAGGTCATAAGGGACATATTAAGGTTATTGCTAAGACAGTTCTGGACTGCGCCACAGGTCAGGTGCATTCACACATATGAGGATAGTCTTAAAATGAGCAGCTTCCTTACCAGTGTAGTTTGCATAATTTGGACAATAGAGTTTCCTCAGGAACAATAATGCAGTCTCTAAATGTCAGTGACAAAGTAATGTGGGAGTCCAGATTCGTTAATTCACACCTTACTTTCTCTCCCAAATCAGGGAATAACACTGCTTTTCTTGCGTTTGAGCAAGTCGTTAATCCAGAATATATTTTTGATACCTTTCTTATTTTCTTGTCTAATTAGTCACTGAGCCATGCCAGTTTTAACCTCCAAATATTTCTAGGAAACTATCCACAGATAGTTAGACTGTAATCAGCCTCCTAGTTCATACTGTCATCTTCATGTCCCTAGTCTCCTGCAAAAGTCTCTGAATTTCCTGTACTGGTGGCATAATTGTCTTCTTACACTGGAAATCTGATCACCTGATTCACCTGCTTGAAACTGCACTAAACCTCTCGGTTGCCCAAAGATAAAGAACACTTTTTATCAAGGTCTGTCCAGACTTTTGTGCTTTGCCCATAATTCCTGTCTTTCTCTCAGTCTCCTCCCTTTTCTATGTTCAACAGACACATTGTTCTCTCAGTTACATGACTGGGTCTTGCTCCTTTCTGCCACAGGGCATCTGCGCAAGCTGGTCCTTGGCCTGAAATGCCCTTGTCAATCAAAACTCTTGTGCCATACCCACATCTGTACAGATGGCAGTTCTTCAGAGTTCCCTAGAGCTGAGAAGAGGCCCCGTTTACACACCCTTACTTTATAATATCATAAAGTATGATATATATATCATAAAATATAATATTTTTATTGCTGTATATTTAATAATGTTTCAGACACATAGACATTTGGCTCAACATTTTATTCTAAACACTAAATATAGTGTAGCAGATATTTTTTGATGAGTGACCAAATGTTGGTAAAACACCTACTCTGTTCCTACTAGTGATCTGGCTCCTGTAGAACTAACAGGAAGCTCCTTAGAGACAATTATCTGTAGATAAAAAATTAACAGCAAATGTCAGGAAATGTGTATAAATGCTATGTTATTAGTTCTATTGATAAGAATAAAGCATATTAAAACTGAGTAGGGAACAGAATGACGGGGACGTGCTACAGTGTTATGTCCCCTGGTCAGAGACCGTCTCTGAGGAACTGACATCGGAGAAGGGAGCTAAGTGATTTTAGGTGCAAGACATTTGGCTTTCTGGACACATTCCGTTGGGTCTTGCAGGCATGTTGCTTTAGAACTTGAATTTTATTGAGTGAGATGAGAAGTCATCAGAGAGTTATGAGCAGGGTGCAGTGTGGTCTGACTCGGTGAACAAAGTGAGGTGTTATGAATAAATAATAAAGGTTCACTGGTTACTTCACAAAGTACAGACTTTATTATGGAAAAGGGAGAAGCATGTAAATTCGTTACCAGGTTACTGCAAATATGCAGGAGAAAGAGGTTTGGATTCTGGATACGTTTGGAAGAGAGTTTCAGGATTTGCTGGAAGAGGAAATGGGATCAGTGAAAGAGGGGGGTATCGAGATGACCCCAGGATCTTAGTCTACGAGAGCTGCCATTTACTAAAAGAGGGGCACCGGTTGGGGGTGGATATGTGAGTTTGTATGGAAAAATCAAGAATTAGTAACGATGTTAAGAGAACTTGGCTTTTTCGTGACTGAAAGTAGCTCAACATAGCAAATAACTTACAGCATTAGAAACTCATGACCCAGAAATCATGCTCAGGGCATTCTATATTGAAATATTGACATTGTGCTGTGAGAAATGATAAAATATTTATATAGTGGTAATTAATTTTTAAGTCTTATTTTATTTTAATATTTTTAGAGTTGGTTCATAAGGCCAGTGCAGGGCCTGATACAAATTTCTCTAGATGATTTAAAGCCCATGGTTTTAAATGACTATGGCAAACAATGTTTAATTCACTAACTCTTGACTATGTTGATTTATTGTAATGACATGATGCTTGTTGAGGGCACCGCAACATGATGCAATACATTGCTAATCAGTACAATAATTCTTTTCTATCACTGATAATCTATGAGGGCAAAGATAAAGAGTTCACATTTAGACAGGTAGAATTTGAAATACTTTTCATTTCAAATTAAAAGACATTTTAACAGGTATTTCCAGTTATTACCTTCTTAATATAGAAGCAACTAAAATACTTTGCCTGCTTCAGCCTGAGCTATAAACTTCTTTAAATTGCCTAAGTATTTATAAGCATAGGCATGCTCTCATGTATTTGGGGTTTTAACTCATAATACTGTTTTAATTGGGAAAATCAGGCTGAGAATGGGTTTTAACTCATAATACTGTTTTAATTGGGAAAATCAGGCTGAGAATAAATTTAAAGTTGTCCACAGTTGATATTGCACCTCTACTGTGTGGGAGCTAATAACATATTTACAAAAGAAGAGACTCCATCAACCCAAGACATATAGAAGATGAGTTCATAATTACAAGATATGAGGGGAAAAGGCATATTAGCAAGAGTTTTTGGGGGGCAGTGGGAGGAATATGTAATAACCCAGAAACTAGAGATTATGGAATTATTAGAAACAAATATTTATAAACGTTTTAAGTGGATCAAAACAAAAGAAAGGAACAAAATGTTATTAAAAAGATAAAGAAGAATAGA
Source organism: Eidolon helvum (assembly GCA_000465285.1). Taxonomy (NCBI): domain Eukaryota; kingdom Metazoa; phylum Chordata; class Mammalia; order Chiroptera; family Pteropodidae; genus Eidolon; species Eidolon helvum. The sequence continues at coordinate 21,906 of AWHC01008747.1, read as the reverse complement.
TTTGGTTTTATGATGATAGCTTTAACATGTAAAGGGCTTAGAAGGTGTCACTTCTGTCTTTACAACAAGAAAAAATCTGAAAAAAAAATGGCTTGGATACAGAGAATTGAGGTGGCAGAATAAAGAGCCACCCCAAAGTCTTGAGACATTGGCAAGTACAGAGAATCCCAATGAGATCAAGTTACCATGAGCAGAAGCCTCTGGAACTATAAAGTAGGCTCTGAAGGAAAAAAGAGGCAGCATGCAAGAACAGATGATTAATAGAAACAGAGATGAAAGAATCAGAGAAAAGCGAGAAATGAAAATGCAAGAGAAATGAAGAATGCCTTAGATGGGTTCGTCAGTTAACTGGATCTGGCCAAGGACTCAATTAGCTTGAAGATATGTCAATAGAAACGTCCTAAACTGAAAAGCAAAAGGAAAAAAAAAGTGAAAAAGAAAAAAACTTCACATTAGGCTATCCAAAACTGTGGGATAATTTAAAAAGAGATAATATATGATAAGTTGGAATACCAGAAAGTAAAGAGAGAATGAAACAAATATTTTATGTAATAATAACCAAATTATTTCCAGAATTAGGCACCAAAACCCAGAGAATACTCAAAAGGAAGTTCAGAACTAAAATCTACACCTACTTATATCCTTTTCAAACTGCAGAAAACCTAAGACAAAGATAAAATCTTAAAAGAAGCTCAGGACAGGATGATACCACCTTATCTCTGGAGGAACAACATAATAATTACAGTGGACTCTGTCAGAAAGCATGCAAATAAGAAGAGATTACGGTGAAATATTTTAAGTGATGAAAGAAATAAAAGAACAAAGCACACCAACCTAGAATTCTATATTCAGTGAAATTATCCTTCAAGAGTGAGAAAGAAATAACGACAGTGAAATTATCCTTCAAGAGTGAGAAAGAAATAACGAATTTTTCAGGCAAAGTGAAACAGAGAACACATTGCCAACAAATGTTTTCTCTCCACTTTTTAATATAGTCTAGAATTTAGGAATCTGATTTTCACTACTGTGCTTATAGGCTTATAATAAGTGATGGATCTAATATATAAATGGATAATGCACATTAATGTACGAGACACCTCCAGAATGCATAAACTATGAAAATACCCTTTCTCAAATCAAGTTTAAAAACCCTGAATCTGGAAGTAGCATGGAATACAGCATGGAGGAAGGTAGTAGAAGGTAGAACATGGTGGTTTATTTTGGGGAGGAGACACATTTTGGCAAAATATTTTTTTTCTAAAATTGTTTTTAGCATAAAAAGATGAGATTACACTATCAATTGCTGCTAGAGATAATAGTCTGAATTTGATAGGAAGACTGATTGTGTCTTTTTTCTAGTTTATTTAAATCCATCTAGGTCTTCTGAAATTAATTCCATCATTTTAATTTGGTTGTCAAATAATCCTAAAGTTCACAACTTAAATTCAAGCCCATAGTAGATGTTGATTTTAAAAAATCCTGTTTTAACACATTGTACAAGTTTTGTTCATGAGGTTGGGAAAAGTCAGTACAAGAGATGAATTGATAAGTGAAAACAAGTGTTGTTAATAGATATAGTAGATATTTTAAGGAAATTTATGGATAAAGTGATATTAAGGTCACATGCTGTATGTCCCTAAGAACACAGGTGATTAGTATTGACAAGTTCATGTTAAAATAAATATGAAACATTGAAACCTAGTTTTTGTGTTTGCAATCAAATTACTCTCGCCAGCTGAGAGTGGCCCCTGACAAACATTCCTGAATCAAAAGAAACTATGCACTATGATATAAAAATTTTAAGGAATTAGGAATGACCTAGGCCACTCGTCTCTAGTTGCACTATGTCCTCTCTTCTTCCCCACAGACTTATGTTTAAATAGACGGTGGTAGTTGTGGGAAGGAGTAGCTAAAATGTGGCAGTCAGCAAAACTCTGAGTGGATCATAACTGTTGTTTTTTTAACCTGTTCCCTAAGCTTGCGAACCCTAAAGAACAATTTGTAAAGCTTTCAATGACATGGTAAGATAAAACGAATAGTCCTGTCATGAATTGGAAATCAGTAAAGCATTAAAAATGCAAATACATTCTTGTTAATATGATATAACTGTGAAGAACTTTTTAGGCGTTCAATTACCATTTAACACAAAAGCCTGTAATGATTTAATTAGGAATCCTTCACCTAATTGAGGTCAAAATTGTTAGCACTGGATGTCTAATTAGCTTGCTTATAGCAGCTATTTTTTTTTTTTTGAAAACTTCCTGGATAAAATTCTTCCTTAAAAGATAACCCTACCACTATACACACACACAACAAAAGGAGTGCATGTAAAAGCTATTGAAATTCAAATGGAATAATAAAATCTATACCTGAGCAATAGAATTGTAACACCATCAGATCCCTGGTTTTGACAATATATTATGTTTATATATTATCATTGGGGGAAGCTGGGTGAAGGGTACTCAGGAACTCCATGTAACTATTTCTGCAACTTATTGTATTACATAATTCAAAATAAAATGTTATTAAAAATACATCCATACCTTTCAGAAGTACAAGAGTATTTGAATTGTCTACTTTCTCTCTTGACTTTACAGAGATTGTTTTAGACAATAATTGGTTCCATGAAATATGACCAAATTAATATGGGATTTGCTAGTTCAAGTAAATACCAGTTTGGTCAATCCAAAATTAATTAAGACCTCAGAACATCATAGCATTTCTAAAAGTTGCTATCCTTTGGCAAAGAATTGTAGTCTCTTGATAAATCCGGTGATTTATCCACCAATCCCACCTCTTGTCCTCTCCACTTGTTTTTCAAAAACAATCAGCAGCTATTACATGGATCATATATTTTTAGATATAAAGATATGAAAAGGAGCAATACTCTGTGTTACGTGACATTTTAAATAACATTAACTCATTAACCTTGCCATTTTCATGAATATATCCAAAATTAGGTCTTCTTTCTCTTCAGCTTCATTTTAAACTTGATTCCTAATAGGTATTGATAGAAAACTCAGGTATAAGGAAAAATATAGAAATGGGGCATTAGTCAAAATACAGAAGTATAGAAATATACTTATTAGAATGAATACACACACACACAGCTTGAAAATCCATACAAAACAACCCTCAAAATTGCCTGAGTGAGTTATGGAAAGACTTATTCACAGTAATAAAACTGGCACAGTAATAAATTTTTTTCACAAGCTAAAGTTATAGTAATAAAAGAGCAAGTATCTTCCTAACACATTTGAGACTGTCCCTTAAAAGTCAGCTTCCTGCACCCCACAACAATGTGGTAAGCACTTTTATTAGGAATTTTTCTGAGCTCCTTTCAATAAAGATGGTAGGTCTATTACGTGGAATGTGTACAGTGAACTAGAATTAGAAAAAGAACTTTTTTGTACCATGCCAAAAAGAAAAAAGCATTTAGTTTCAAATTAGAATCATTTCAACGAATTTTGGCCTAAAATTTTTTGTACCATGCCAAAAAGAAAAAAGCATTTAGTTTCAAATTAGAATCATTTCAATGAATTTTGGCCTAAAACAGTCAACGTAATTGATGTTACAATTCTAGGTGTTTCTAACATGAAGTAAGAAAAAAATAAGGAGCCAGCTCTTTGGTTTCCAGAAGATGCAATGTTTCCAAAATCCTTTACACAGAACACTAATATTAGGTAAAATAAATCATCTATATTTAATAAATTGATATTTTAGTAGACGTTTATTTCTTTGCATTAGAAATATATGCCAACTGCATATTTTTAAGAGATGGTGGTTTTTCCTCCAAATTTATATACCTCGTTGAAATATTTTCTAATATTTCTACGTGGTCTACTTCACTGAAAAAGCTGAGTAGAAAAATATTAAAGTAGTCTATGTTAACATACCTTAAAAGTCACAAAATAACTTTAAATAGTTATCAGAGAGAATAGATTTTATATTTTTACATCTTTATTTAAATGCAGTCGGTTTGATTTTTATTTTGTTCTAACAACCAGTTATGAGTGACTATGTGATCTATGTATTTATTCTTTTATCTACCCATTTTTCCTAATACTTTTTAAATAAGTGTGAAGAAAGTATTATAATTTAGCTTTATAACCTTTCCTTTTTTTTTTTTTTTTTTTTTTAAGAAATTCTCATCACTATATGCAACTATAACAAGGAGGGACCATCAACTATTTATATTTTAGAAAGGTGGAAGGTGTTTGGCAAAATCTTGACATTCTCTTTGTATCTCTTAATCAAAGACATATTTAAGTGGGTGCTGAGGCTGGGAGGACAGCAGAGTTCTCCGGGAAAGGCAGGAAGGGGAAGAGCCTTTCTGGGGGCACCTGGAGGAAGGCCGATATTGTTGCCAGACCTTTCAAACGTTTCTTTGTATCTTAGTCCCTAGGAGATGTGTCTTTTAAGTGCAGTACCAGGAGTGTAAGGGATAGAGAATAGAGAATGCCTGTTTACAGTGACCATTCTTTTTAAAAGCAAAGGACCCTGTTTTCTTTCACAGAGGGTGCGTCTACACCAGTTCGAAGCACAGTTTGCCACCGAGCTTGGAGAATACAAAATGCAGCCCTTAAACTGCAAATCATTTTAAATTATTAGGGGGCAGTTAGGAGATGAGGAGAAGTTAAGAGAGAGAAATGAATTGAGAAAAGCCACCCAAATGGCTAAAGTCACTAATGACTATGTTAAGAATGTGAGTGTCCAGTGTTCAATTTGAATTGCGTTTGTCTTTCCTATATGTATCCCATTCTCTGTTTCCCAAATCCTAGTTCGTCAAGTGAGACTACTAAATACACGATTGCCCTATGTGAGGTTTGGTTGTGTTTCAGTGATTGTGCAGAGATAAAGGACTTATCCAAGTTGATGCCTTGTAGAATGGAAATTAGCACACCCAGGACAGTGAGATGGTCTAAGCAAGTTAGCACGACTGACCAGAGGTGACCAAGACAGCCATTGCCACTCAGGAAACAGCACACATTTGGGGAAATATTCTGGATATACATAAAGATTGGGTTTTATGTTTTAGGCCAGTTTTTTTGGCAGGAATGTACCAGTTGGCATCTAGGTCACAGAGGAAGTGGTTAACAAAAGAGTGGTTTCCACGATGAAACGGGGCCATCAGGATGGAGATGAGAGTTACTGGCAGCCCAGATTATAGAACAGAAGGGAGCTGACTAGAAGCCTGAAGAGGGGAACAGAAGCCAAGAAGCAGTGATTACCTAAGTCATCTGGTCCATCGAGTCTGTTGTGGGACAGAGGCAGGAGATGACTCAGGGTTGGGAGAAGATGTGGGGTGGGGGAGAAGAGGGTTGCATACTTTGCTAGGTGCGTAGTCACTCCTTTGACAGTCTCGTCATTCATAGTGCTTTGCAGGTCACCCCACTCACCTGCGCACACTTCCTGTCCTCACGCTCCCTTCCAGCCCCTTTGAGCAGCCTTCACAGCCCTGTCTCTGCTGTCTTTGAAGGGACCATGGATCACGCAGTGAGCAATGTGACAAGCCTCTTAGCTTGGGATCACCAGTGCCCCTTCCTTGCATCAGGGCAGCCCACGCCCTTTCTTGGCAGCATAGGGGCTGCTGCTCTGCCTCCTTTCCATTAGGTATCAGGTAGGCAGGAGTTAGAGAACATTCTAAGTGGCTCCTGGACCGGAGGACTGGTGAAGACTGTGGCCCTGTACTGCTTCTCCTAGCATTGTGCTCTGGCTGTTGGACCTGCTCACACTAAGATGCCAGTTTCAGAATGTTTTTCCTCTGCTCCAGGCACTGAAAGGCTGGGCCATCACCTGACATCTGGCCCAAGGAATTAGGATCTTCGGTGCTTTGGGAGCACATCTCAGGAGTACTTGGAGCCCCAGGCAGCGTCAGGAAAGTGTGCTGGAGGAGCTGGCTAAGGATAGTGCCTTCTTGTGCTGTTCCGTGCCTTTCTACACCCATGCCTCCATCCTGGGCGGTGGGCCCGGTATCTCATTTCCAAACTGCAGTGACAGAATGACAGTGAGCCCCTTTGCAAATGTGCAGACAGTTCAATTAACAGATCCTTTGAAAGATGCTATGTTTCTTGCAATTTTCAGAGTAAACATATGAACATAAATATAATCCTGCCTTTTCAGAATGGCTGGGCTTTAGCCAACCTGGTTTCATGGAAATAGCCATCTTTTTCTTATTTAATGTCCAGTATAAAGGTCCTCTAACCACAGCTAGTTGAAACACTTAATAAGAATAATGGTATTATAATTTTTCCTGCTGAGAATTGTAGTTTCCACCTAGAAATACAGTTTGGCTTTGCAGCATTTGCTTAATTGCAAGATCCTATTTCTGCCTCTAGGTACCCCTAGGCTATGGGACATTCCCTTGTGTCTGCTACCTACCTACATGACTCCTGGAGAGTTGTGTCCCCTCTTTATGCTTTCCTTTGGGGGTGAGGGAGCAAGCACTGTTTCATTTCCCTCTTTCCCAGCAATGCCTGCACCTGCATTATGTATTCAAATTATCACTCTCTAAAATGTGAAAAATAAATGAACAAATGAATGTAATGGATTCTACACTTAATAAGAGAATTGTAAATGTTGTCTGGATAAGCCATTAGATAAATTCAGACTTAAAAGGAGACCTTCCATAGTGTATTCATGTGTAAGTCATCCCACGACACTCAGATTCATTTATTTGTGGATTAATGAATGTAGAGTTGATCATTTCAAAGGATAAAATGTCAGAGTTCTTCAGTTTTTTTCTCTCAGGTTAATTATATTAATTGTATACCTATTTTTAAAAGTTTTAGATATACAGGAAAATTGTGAAGATAGCATTTTTTTATAGCCTATATTCTGTTTCCCTTTTTTAGCATCTTATGTTACTATGGTACATTCATTAAAATTAATGAACCAATACAGAACATTTTTATTAACTAAATCTATATTATTCAGATTTCCCTTAGTTTTTCCTTAATGTATTTTTGTGCTCAAGGATTCCATCTAGGACACTGTATTACATTTAATAGGCATGTCTCCTTGGCTGTAACAGTTTCTCAGACCGTCCTTGCTTTTTGTGACATTGACAGTTTTTAGGGATACTGGTCAAGTATTTTGTAGAATGTCCTTCAATTAGGATTTATGTGATATTTTTCTTAACTAGACAAGGGGTGTATGTTTTGGGGGAGGAAGAACACAGCTGAGACTTCGTTTTCATCACATATGCACATGTGTACATACTATCAAGGGTGCATACCGTCAACATGACTTATCACCTTCAATATTGACATTGATCACCTGGCTAAGCATGTGTTTGACAGGTTTCATCACTTAAAGTTACTGTTCCCCGTACTCCCTTTCCATACTGTACTCTTTGGGAGGAAGTCACTACACACAGCTCATTCTCTATTACAAGGAAGCTGAGCTCTCTGGAGAAAAAAAATGGATTCTGGTGATGAAGAGAAAATACAAGATGAACCTGGGGAGCTCTTGTAGTAGTAGCAGAAACTAAGGAAGTGTTCAAAGCACAAAGGGTTGGAATTAAGTCAAGGGGGTGCAGGAGTCAGCTGAAAGACTTCCCAATGGCAAAACTGAAATAATTTCAGCAGCAAAATAAATAACATTGTATTGCATTATAACCTAAAGTATAAAATAAATATACATGTGCCATACTAATGTACATAAATAATAGAAAAAAGTGCAAGAAGAAACTTTGTTTTTGAAATCCAAATAATATATGTAGATAACCCCCTTCTAGTAGGTGGGCCATGTTCTCCTCACTCCCAAATCTGCTGAATGTGTTTTGGACTTGGTTACTCACTTCCAAAGGATAGAATAGAGAAACATGGAAAACCCTTATCGCAGACTAGGATGCCTTCTACAGCAGCGGTCCCCAACCTTTTGGGCACCACGGACCGGTGCTCCCATGAGAATCTAATGCCTGATGATCTGAGGTGGAGCTGAGGCGGTGATGCTAGCACTGGGGAGCAGCAGCAAATACAGATGAAGCTTTGCTCACTCGCCTACCACTCACCTCCCATTGTGCGACCCAGTTCCTAACAGGCTTCGGACCACTACTGGTCCGAGGTCCAGGGGTTTGGGGTTCCTGTCCTACAGGATACCTGAAAGTACTCCTGAAGACCACAAAGTTCATAACAGAAAGACAGAGAAACCATTGTATATCAGAGGAAACTGGGGAGACATGACAGTTAAATCTAATGGAATATCCTGGTTGGATCCTGGAACAGAAAATGGACATTAATAGAAAAAACTGGTGGAATCCGAATGAAGTCAGAACTTCAGTTAATTGTAATGTTTCAATGTCAGTTTCTTAGCTTTGACAAATGTGTCCTAGTAATGTAAGAAGTTAATAATGGGTAAGCTGGGTGTTGCACAAGAACTGTGTGTACTCTCTTTGTAAATTGTATTTATCTAGTAGTATTACAATATAAGAAGCTTATTTTTTATAAAAGAAACTAGTGTTTCTAAAATTAAGATAAAAGAAACCATCTTAAAGAGGATATTTACAGTTGCCCTTCAGTATCCATGGGAGATTGGTTCCAGGATGCTCAAAGTCCTTAGGTGCTCAAGTCCCTTGTATAACATAGTGTGGAACAATGCATACAGTCACCCTCTGCATCCACACATTCAAACAACTGCAGATCGAAAACAGTGTTTTCAGTCCATGGTTGGGACTCTTAAAACCTGCAGATACAGAGAAATGACTGCATTCAGCATATAATGATCAAATAAGGACTAACTGGAAGACTCCTTATATTTTTATCAATGAACAGTATAAGTCATAGGTGGCAGAAATAGTCTGACCTTCTAATCTAAGGGGACCGTGAAAGGTTCAGGGTTCCATTGTCTTTACATGAGCCAGGTTATCAAGCTGAATCTCTTTTATATAGAGCAGGTGGCATTTCACATTTCTTCCCTGAAATTCTTAATTTTGCAAGCAAGGCTGTTTTTGAATTTAATTTCTAAAAAAAAAAAAAAGGGCTTAAAATGTACTAAGCCCATGAAATATTGGTGCTTCCCCATTTTTACTGCATAGAGTATGAGATATTTTTACCATGGTATATGGCTCACTCTGAAGACGTTACAACTGGAAATAAGTACAGCCCAAGAAAGCCATAGGATACCTTATTTTTAGTTATTAGTATTGTGCCAATCTGAATTTTTTTCCTTTTTTAATTGATGTACATTTAACATACACTATCCTGTTTCAGGTGTACATGATGATTCAATATTTATATATATTATGAAATAATAAGTCTAGTTACCATCTGTCACCATAAAGCAATTACAATATTATTGACTATATTCCCTATACTGTACATTAGATCCTCATGACTTATTTTATGACTGGAAATTCATACTTTTTAATCTCTTTGATCTGTTTTGCCCACCCCCCAATCCCTCCCCTCTCTGGTAACCATCAGTTTGTTTACTGTATCTGTGAGTTTGTTTCTGTTTTGTTTGTTTGTTTTGACTTTTAGATTCCACTTATAAGTGAAATCGTATGGTAATTGTCTCTCTGTCTGACTTATTTCACCCCCCATAATACCTTCTAGGTCCATCTGTATTGTTGCAAATGGCAAGATTTCATTCTTTTTATGTCTCAGTAATATCCCATTACACACACACACACACACACACACACCCATATTATCCATTCATCTATCAATGGACAGTTAGGTTGCTTCCTTGTCTTGGCTATTGCAAACAGTGCTGCAATAAATATAGGTGTTCCTATATCTCTTTGAATTAGTGTTTTTATTTTCTTTGAATAAGTACCCAGGGGTGGAATTGCTGGATCATATCATAGTTCTATTTTTAATATTTTTGAGAAATCTCTATATTGTTTTTCATAATGCCTGCAACATTTTACATTCCTACCAACAAGGATTTCCTTTTCTCCACATCCTCACCAACACTTTTTAGTTTTGATGTTTTTGATAATAGCCATTCTGAGAGGTGTGAAGTGTGGTATCTCATTTGATTGTCTTTTCATGTGCCTGGCGGCCATCTGTATGTCTTCTTTGGAAAAATGTTTGTTCAGCTCCTTTGCCCATTTAGTAATCAAGTTTTTTAAATATTAAGTTGTAGAAATTCTTTATATATTTTAGATATTAACCCCTTATCAAATGTATAATTTGCAAATATCTTCTCCCATTGAGAAGGTTGCCTTTTTGTTTTGTTGATAGTTTCCTTCTCTGTTCAAAAGCTTTTTAGTTTTATGTGATCACATTTGTTTACTTTTGCTTTTGTTGCCCCGTGTGTGAGGAGACTGGTACAAAAAAAATATTGCTAAGACTGATCTGATGTCAAAGAGCTTACTGTCTATGTTTTCTTCTAGAGGTTTTATGATTTTAGGTGTTAGATTCAAGTCTTTAATCCATTTTTAATTTATTTTTATATTTTCTGTAAGATCGTGGTACAATTTCATTCTGTTGCATGTAGCTGTGCAGTTTTCCCAGCACCATTTATTGAAGAGATTGTCTTTTCCCCATTGCATATTCTTGTTTCCTTTGTCATAGATTAGTTTACAATATAGGCATAGGATTACTTTGGGGTTCTCTATTCCATTGATCTATATGTCTGGCTATTTTTTTTTTTTTGCCAGTTCTATACTATTTTGATTACTATAACTTTATAGATTAGTTTGAAATTGGTGAGTGTGATACCTTCAGTTTTGTTCTTCTTTCTCAGGATTTCTTTGACTATTTTTGTGGTTCCATACAAATTCTAGAATTTTTGTTCTAGTTCTGTGAAAAATGCCATTGTTGTTTTGATGGGGATTGCACTGAATCTGTAGATTGCTTTGTGTAGTCTGGGCATTTTAACATTACTTTTCCAAACCACAAGCACAGTGTATCTTTCTATTTGTGTCATCTTTAGTTCCTTTTGTTGATGTCTTATAATTTCACAGGGAATATAAGAATCACATAATGCCCAATCTCACACTTCATATTTAGAGACATAATACAACTTAAGTAACATTTAGAAATATGTATTATGTCAGTATAGATGCTTAGAAACCACAAGGCAGTATACTGAACTATATGGAAGTGTGCTATTACAAGGAAAATAGCAATTAATGTCTTTGTGTTTTTAATATGTAATATATAGTTATGACAAGTAGATGACAGAATGTGTAATTTTGATCTTATGAATGCTGTTTAGTAGAATTTGTGATGTATGATCACATGAATTTTTAAATTTTGTAATTTAAGATTAAAAATAATTATAATCTACTTAAAAAATAAGAATTTATGATTTTTTTCTTCTCATATCAATATTCTAGTATTTGACATAAATTACATCTTGTTAACAGAAGCCAAAAAATAAAAGTAGAACAGTTGGAGCATTAAGTCAAAAAAACACCATAGCAAAAATCAAAGCCTTGTACTTAATTACTTAATATAATACAATTATTTCAGAAGCTACCTAATTTTGAACAGTGTGAATTTTATTTATCTTTGTATACCACTTAAAGGAAAATATAAAGAAAAATGTTGTGATGCATGTTCATTTTTCCTTCTGAAATAGTGAAACTCCTTTAAGTTAAAAGAATGGAGAAGAAAACACTGTTTCGGATGAGTTTGGAAATTAAGAAAACAACATTATTCTGCCCTTTTGCATAAAATTCATTCTTCTACTAAAGGGTAAATTCGACATTCTTCCAACTACCACTAAAACTGTCAGAAACCCTTGAAAATAGCATTTAAAAAATCAATAGTGCCCCCTTCACATCTTCTAAATTGGTCAATTTTGATTGCCTAGTTCCCTGAAACACTTTGGAATTCCCTTGAGTATAGAAAGCCTAAGCCGTCGTTATGAAAGCCATTAAAGAAGGACACCAAATTTAGAGAGCAAGCTACTGTAGAAACATATTAAAATGTGTCCTCAGGTGCTACTTACAAGGGATACCATGATTTCTTAAACATATCTACCTCCTGGGTCAGTACCAATCATTATATGTATGTGCTTGGCTTAAAAATATAATCTTCTAAATTTGCAAGCATGAGTCTTTTTTTTTTTTTTTTTAGGGTGGTATGAAACAAATTGAGAAAACTAAATGTGATCTCCAGCCAAAGGTAATATGTAAACATAGTCCACTACCCTCTACCGTGGTCAGTTCTGAGAAAGTCTGCTTCTTTGACTTTGCTTTATTGCCACAAAAGGGTCCTGCTAGACACCGTCATCCTTGTCCTTCCCTCAACACTTTCTACTACCCCATCTCTCATGACAACAGAACCACGTCACACTCCATAAGGTGATCATATGGTCACTGTTGTGTCCGCTCTACTGTAATGGCAGTCAGATTTATGAATAAGAATCATTGTGTCTGCAATACAAAGAGTGAGTGCAGATGAAAGGAATTCTACAACTACCTGGGTAAAGCTGTACCATAAGAAGTGATGGCCAAATGAGATGGACTTTTAAAAACAAATTTTAACTTTAGAATACTTTGGTATACATATCAGTTGATTTTTTTTGAAAGAGGTGGATTACTTTTAGAATAACCCGTATGCCTTTTCTAAGTTTAAGATATGATACACTGAGCAGGAGGTGGGAGAATCTGCTCCTGAGGCCGTCGTTGGAGTCATGAATCCAGCTGTGCCTATGTGAGGGCTGGCTTAGCTCTTGCCGTTAATCGAGCACATGTACGTCATGGGCTGAATTGTGTTCCTGCAAAATTTATATGTTGAAGTTCTCACCACCAGCACCTCAGAATATGACTATATTTGGAGATAGGGTTTTTAAAGAGCTAATTAGGTTACAATGAGGTCATTAAGGTGGACCTTAACGCAGTATAACTTGTGTCCGTATAAGAAGAGCAGATTAGGACATAGACAGGCACAGAGAGAAGGCCAGGTGAAACACAGGGGAACACAGCCATCTAGCCATCTTCAAGGCAAAGGAGAATGGCTTCGGAAGAAACCAACCCCGCTGACAATATATCTTGGGACTTCTGGCCTCCAGAACTGTGATAAAATTAATTTCTGTTGTTTAAGCCACGCAGTCTGAGATACTTTGCTACGGTAGCCCTAGCAAACTAATACAGATATTTGTTTGTTTGTATGTTTATTTATTTGTTGTGTAAGAAAATTTGAGATGGTTTTCCAGTCAGTTATAACTCACTAAGTGCTAAAATATTAACATAATTTACTTCATTCTTCCTTATTGAGTTGTACTGTTGGTTTTCTTCAGAATTTTCATGGTTCCTTGTTGGCCTTTAATGTTTAATGAAGTCAAAAATATAATGGAAAGATTTTCCATTATGCATGCTTTACTTTAGGCTGAACCAAAAGAGAAAGAGTCTTCATGCTGAGGTGCCTCACGGCCACAGTGGGAGAGTTTTGCTCTAGAGGGTCCTACCCACCCTAGTGCCCCAGCTTTCTTTTAACAGTGTGTTTCAGAGCTTGCATGAGGACTTCTTTAGTGATTGGCCTGGTCATCCTGCTTTTACATGGGTTTGGGAAAGCAATGGCAGGGATTCAGGGATTCTGTTTTTAAAATAATCCTTTAATTATTCTCTTTTTAGTTCTGTCTCTTCTTCTTCCACCATACCTGCTGCCTCACCTCTGGATGCTTCTGGGACTCTACCCAGCGGGCATGTTGGTTCTGTACTCTACCTTCGTCATCCCCGTGGATGTGACGTCCCCTGCTCTGTTTCTTCCACCAAATTTTTGTATCCACTTTTAATTTTCCAGAAAAAATGTAGAATCTTTTAACTAGAGATGACTTTCTCTCTTGTATGTTACTAGTGTGCCATAGGAGGCACCTTTTATATTGGCAGCAAGAGAAGAAGTATTAATATTAGATAGTAATATCAGAGAGACCCTCTGTCCCATAAGAGAGAGCCAGTACCAATCACTCACCCATGAAATCTTTCGAGAATATCAGTCAACTGAGACCTCTGCTGCCCCTTTCCTCAGTCCTTTTCTTTGTCCAACACAAGACCCATTGACAGCCGCGTGAGCAGTGATGGAATAGAGGAAGGCAAGCAACTGGTGGGGAAATAAAGGAGAGACAGACCATGTTCTCCACTCTCCGTAATAGGTGTTCAGCCTGCAGCAGGCTGGAACTGAAGGAGCTGTAACCTTGAACAACGTTTCAAGGTTCACTCTCACCTATAACTAGACATTTTAATTACTAAAATCAGACTGAGTGTAACGACTTATGAAGGAATTTTATTATCTAAGAGTAGTTGGGAAAAATGAGGCCTGTCTGACTGTTCACGCAGTAGAAATGGGGGAGTTAAAACCATAGAGTGGACTGAAAAGGACTATGGCCAAACTAATTGACTAACTGACTTTTAAAAGATGTGTCAAGAATGTTTTCCTTTTTCCAGATGTGTTGTAATGACAGTTTAAGGATGAAATTGGTCTGAAGTTTGCTTCTTGAAAAAAAGTTTAAATATTTTGGGGTGGTCTGTGAAGTAACAATTCTTTAAGTGCATCTTTTTTTTTCTTCTAATGTTTTATTCTTGTGGTAATATGACAATGTTTATACAGATGTGTAAACTGTCAGGTAAAAAATTTGATTCATAGCTTTAAAAATAAAAATAAACCATTTCACATTTTACTATCAGGTTGAAAATTCTGGGATGATAAAACATTATGAAGTTGGAGCAAGATTTTAACAATTTCGTTTTGTTTGCCATTTATTTGGCAAATAATAAAGATCCTCCCAAAATAATATGATTCAACAGTACATTTTTTTTTGCTTGTACTAAGATGATATATATGCCATTTGTATTAGAAGTTAAATTGATTCTAATTTCCTCTTAGAATGTGAATGAGGGAGGGCAGCCATTCAAGTGCCTTGCTCACTCGATTTTCTGTTTTTTGTTTTTGTTTTTTTTTAAGTTTAAGGTTTTATTCTGATGCAGCCAAATTGTATGGATGAGAGGCAGTGCTGTGCTTTGAGCCTACCTCAAAAGTACAGCTTTTAAAAAACAATTTTATTGAGGTATCCTATCCTTACATACCAATAAAATGTACTCATTATAAGTGTACTGTTCAGTGAGTTCTGACAAATGTATATACTCATTTACCATCACCACTTCCAAGATGAAAAATTTTTACCGTCCCAAGAAGTTCTCTAATACCCATTTATAGTCAATTCCTTTGACCCTTGAGAGTAGGTAAAAACCAATAGGCTTTCAGTCACTCTCTTTAGTTTTGCTTTACCTAGAATTTCAAAGAAACAGAGTTGTCCTGTGTGTGTGTCAAGCTTCTTTTGTTCAGCATGATGTTTTTGAGAGTCTTCCGTATTGTGGTGGATATCAGCGGTTCGTTCCTTTTTGTCGATGAGTAATACTTGAACTTCCCTCATTCACTTTCTGTTGTTAGCAGTGATCTGCGCCTACAACACTAGGAAGAATGAGACAGGGAGATTTTATCCCCAAACATGCTGTTTGTATATTGTGTAACCTTGAGTAAATTCCGCTAAGCCAGACTTTTCAATCTGTTAGATGTGGGCGATGATGGAATGTTACTTTGTAAAGCCAGCAGAGGTTTATATAGGAGACCCGCAGGTGCGTGATGGTAATGCCCTTTAAGCATAATGATGCCAGAAGCAGTGTGAGGAATGACAGCTCTCCTTGTGAACCCAAATAGCAAAGTGTTGAGCCTGATCCAGGAAGCCACCACTGCTGTGTTCTATTATTATCCTTCATGTCCTCATTTGTGGGAGGGTAATATTCCCAATATTCATTGCTGTGAAAATGATCATCCTCTCGTGTACAGATGGTTGTGTTTTCAAATAGGAGACAAGGAGCAGGAGCAGTAAGATTCTTTAGGAAGCATATTTTGTATTCTTAAGTATATACTCAGATTTGTGTAAGATACGAATTAATAATAAATAGAGAAATAAATAATATATAACAGATATGTATGCAATCTAGAAGCACACCTTTTTCAAATCATTCTAGTTGCCCTTAAAATATCATTATCTTTCTTGTAGAGTATCATTTTCTCTTATGTGCTCTATATAGTAACACAGTCGTGTTAAGAGAAGACCACATGCCACGTGGGCTCGGCTCTATGCTGTGACCTGGCCTACTCGGGAGACCTGGCAGTCCCTGGTTTTACATCTTGCAGCAGGGTGAGGCCAGAGGACTTTGCAGTTCTAGAGAGCACATTTTGCAGTGGTTCTCCTTGTGCAAGACTTTCAGAAAAACCTGACCCCAGAGAGGCGTGTGTGCTGCACCTGCAGACACCAGGATCTTGCACACCAGAACCGAGACATCTGCAGATAAAGCCGGGGCCTAGGCCACTGATCCCAGTCCGGATTCCCATCATTGAATATGGCAGGAGGCCATATCGGTGCTCAGTGCCCCCTCACCACTGAATGTAGTCTCACCATCTTTTTGGGGAAGACAAAGCCCACACCCCATGAAGATCTGTGACCCATGAAGAAGGAGGGTGTCAGAGGGTGCTGCTCACTCACACCCTTCTGTCTTCTCTGTGCGGCAGGCCTGGCATCTCATGATGAA
The DNA here is from genome assembly GCA_000465285.1 of Eidolon helvum. Classification (NCBI taxonomy): domain Eukaryota; kingdom Metazoa; phylum Chordata; class Mammalia; order Chiroptera; family Pteropodidae; genus Eidolon; species Eidolon helvum. Next base: position 5,414 of record AWHC01008747.1, on the reverse strand, counting down.
GCAGGCCTGGAGGTGCTTTCAGTGCCAGTTCACTCTGGTGACAGGGCAGAGGTTATGAGATGGGAACGGTGATGCTATGCCCTGACCACGTCATGGGGATGTTGTGTGCCGTCACCATGGGAGGGTGGATTTTCCGTGATGGACTGCCCATAGGACTCACCCTCGTAGACCGTCAAGAAGCTCTAGCCTCAGCGGGCAAGTTGGTGGCTTACTTGTTGGCAGAGCCACCAGCCAGACCTTCTCAGACATTGCTGAAGTACCATCCAGGCCTAATGTTTGGCATCCCTAATTCCAGCAAAGGTTCATTTGGGTTCATGAAGAGCAAGGTCCAGTAGCCCAGGCCAGCTTCTCTATCCATGTGGCTTGGGAAGGTCCTTCTGTCATCCTCCAATGCTCTCGCAAGTGCCTGTCACTCAGTGGTTCAGGCATCCTCCTGGCTCTTCTCCTTCTGCAGTTCACTGACCACTACAGACTTCCAGAAGGCACTATGTGGTGACCTCATGCACCACCATCCCAGTAGTACCTGGGGACTCGGATGAAGGAATCTGGGGTCTTGCTGCATGGTCTTCTTCTTGTCACCTACTCGAGACTAATCCGCCCTCCTCACAGGAAGAAAAATCTTTCACTTATGATTATTATTAATAGGAACAATATTACAGCAAGATACAGGTATCATGATAGTTAATTTTATGAGTCAACCTGACTGGGCTCAGGGAGCCCAGATAGCTGAATAATCATTATTTCTGGTCATGTCCATGAGGGTGTTTCTGGAGAAGGTTAGTATTTGAATCAGTAGTCTAAGTGAAGATTTCCTCACCAACATGTGTGGGCAGCACCCATTCCACTGAGGCCCAAATAGAACAAAAGGGTAGAGGAAGGACAAACTTGCTCTCTACTTGAGCCTGGGACATGTCTCTTCTTATATGCTTTGACAGTCATGGGCTTCATCCTCAGGCCTTCAGGTTTGGGCGGGAACTACATACCCGCTCTCCTGGGCCTCCAGCTCACAGACTTGTCAGCCTTCATAATCGTGGGAGCAGGTCCCTCGTAAGAAATATTGTTCTATATATCTATACATATCCAGTTGGTTCATTTTCTCTGGAAAACACTGAATGATACAGATTTTGCTACTAGAAGTAGTTCTAGAAACAGCATTTTACAGATGAGTTTTCTGACTGGTTCTGAGATTTCTGTCTGATTAGATTTAAAGATGCTAATGACTCTACTTCCAGTAGTAAGGAGAGCACTGATCAACTGTGGTATGAACCGTTAATAGCAAGATGTGAAATATCTGTATTGGATACTCCTCATCAAGGAGTTAAGTGACTCTATTTATGATATTTTCAAACATTATTGGAAAACTACAGAACATAGTGATCTTGGTGGGTTGCTCCAGACGTTGCTGGTAAAAGAAAAGGATGAGCTCAGGGATTCGAATTCCCAGCTTAAGTACCACATAAATGACCTCAAAGCTTCTAAATGTGTCCTGAAGGGAGACCCTGTATTCCACAGGGCTGAACTTGCTAAAAAAAAAAAAAAAACTAAACCTCACCTATAAATTTGACTGAATTACAATGCAAGTTGAAATACGGGTCTTGCAGGGGTTCACTGGTGGATTGAGGGCATTGACTAGGAAAGAACAAGATCTTGTAAGCTGGGATGGGGACACGTGGGTAGACCCTAATGAAGCTGGGGAAATTGAGCCTCTAAATTCTAATGAATTTTCTGTGCCGGTGGAAGTGGCCACCCTACACCCAGTGGTAATGGCCTTGCCACACCCATCTGAGGAACGGAAATGGAGAAAGTCAAAATGGGACAAAGCTGAATGTTCTTACCGAGATTCAGCTGGTTTTTTTTTTTTTTTTTTTTTTTTGAATAAATGTCCCCTATAGTAACCCCTCTGGTCAATTTCCAGAGTTTTGAAAAACTCCATTTTGTCAACTACTACCAATGTTCTCATTCTTTTATGGAAAAGAGGATTTTGGTATGGATATATTCCACTCCATGCTGATGTCATCTAGGGTCATATAATGATGTTATTAAAGTATGATTACATTCCCTTCACTTTTCTAAGTTATTTTTTTTTCAACAAGAACTTACAACTGACTATGCTGTCCTACTTCATTAAAAAAAAAGTGACAGATTGTTTTGTTTGTGAAAAAAAGCTAAAAAAATATTTCAGTAGTAGCATGTAATAATTACCAGCTGTTTAATATTTGTCACATACCACTAAGAATGTATAACAATGAAGTAGGGTTCATCATTTGTATTTTTAAGTGGACATAGCATATAAATTTGTACGATATTTTTTATAATAATTATTTATAAAATGCTTAAAAAATACATCTGATCTTTTCTCACTTTGAAGTAGTAGTGCAAAAAACGAATCAAATTCTTCACTTAGTTCCATGATTTTTATATTTCTGTTATTTCAGGAATGCCTCTTGTCCATGACCTCTAAAGAGGAAACCTCTTTGAGAATTAGATGACTGCAGTTAAGCTTTTAATATCTCACAATAATGCTGAATACTGCCTCTCATCTTTACTTCAAAATGTTGGTTCAATCTGTGCATGTTTATGAGCCAGCCAAGTAAACCTAGCCTGATTTGTCTGTGGAGTCTTCATGACTTTTGAGTGTTCTCACCATATGCATCCATCTAGGTTTAGAACCCAATTGATGTAAATGATCTCTGTCTTTTTGAAAACAGTTTACAAAGAAAATACTATTTGAAACTGTTAATCATGAAGTAGACTGTTCAGAATCTCAATGGTGTGACCTTTCAAAAATATTTTTCACAAAATATCTGAGAAATATCTCTTTATCCATTGTATATTCTCTTCAATAATCTATAAATATTACTGGGAACATGATTTTGAAAAAAAAATCCTTTTTCACATAATAGCGTTGAGTGAATCTCATCTTTCTCTATGGTTTACCCTAATGGACCTTTTTAAATTTTGGTATGATATAATATTGAAAAAGATCAATATTTATCTTAAAGTTAAGACTACCTTAAAATGGCTGTAGCATCTTCAGAGTCCCCTGACAATAGGACAAGAATGGGAGGAGAAACTGGAAAAAGAAACCAGACTTAAGTAATTGAGATTAAAATGTCTTACTTTTAAACATATTACAGAAACGTGATTATCTCAGATCATTTCCATGGCCTTCAAAGCTGCCTGTAATGGAGGCATCCAGAAGCGCAGGTATACTCGAATCTTGACCCCCCCAGACTTTTCTTCTCACTCGTTGATAATAGAAATCTCTGTGGCTTCCATTAGGCATAAAGAATAGCCTCCTTTAAGTAATTAAAAAGTGTCCAGTCAAAAATATTAACACTTCTGCTGTTATCGACTCCTTCCTCCAGGTGGGATGGTAGAATTGGAACTCTATGACATGGGAAAGGGATAATAGAAGCTTCTCTCTGTGTCACTCGCCCTCTGCCTCCCCCAGACAGACACACACGCAAACTTCTAATGCCACCATGTCTGACGAAAGCAAGGGAGGGAGAGCAGCAGACGGTAGGAAAGTTCTTAGTTAACTGATACTGTTGTATATTGGCCTCATTCTCTCGAGATCTGGAAGATATTTAAAGCAGATTCTCTCTCTTGCATGGGTATTTTCATAATTTCTTCAGAGCTTCCCCCAATCCGTCAGTCTTCTGGTTGCATTAAGCTACAATCTGGGTGATGTTTGCTGTGACACCTATTGCCACTCCTCTCTTCAACCCTAGTTTTTAAAAACTGCAAGCCACAAAGACTCTGTTGGAGTTCTGTCTTCCTCCCAAGTGGTTTACTGATTCAAGCGTTCAAATAGATCCAGGCTGCCTCCACTGCCTCAAGGACCACCTCTGGTTCATGAAAAATAGTCACCTGTCCTATGTCCCTCCTCGGCAGAAGTGCAGGATAATTCCTAGGTAGCCAACTTTTTTTGAAAACTGCCTCTTTTTTTCCTTCTTTCCTTCCTTCCTTAATAGACTTCTAAATTTCAATGGCAGGAGTCAGATTTCCTTCCACCATTTTTCCCTTCCGGAAAGTATGAGGCATGCTTTCCATGAAGCCTCACCTTCTACCCTCACAATTAAAGAGGTACATGATATCCCTCCCTGCCCCCACACACATAAACTTATAGCAGCTCACATTTTCCTTCCTCTTTTGTGTTGGTGAATGGGACAAATGGCACAGATTTCTCTGAAGAAATCATTTTTATGTATCTCCTTTCTATGTAACTAAAACTCCTAACCAGATTCTACCCTCAAACTGAGTATTAAGTCTTAGCATTTCCTTTTGATATCTATACCTTAATCTGACTTGCAACACACTTTATTATGCAGTGTCTTTTATATCTAGGTGCTTCAATCAAAACCTTCACAGTAAATCCATTTACTTGGGGGAAACCTTAAGATTCAGAAAATCTACTTAGATTTCAAAAAGCCTCAGAAAATATAGACTCTAGCAATTCAGAAGAGGACTTTTTCAGTTATTGAGTTTGAAAACAGTTATGATGCAAAGGTCATTAAATCAATCAATTAAAGACTTCCTAGATTAGCTCATTATAAACATACGCAGAAAATTAAAACTTGTTCTTTCCCATAGCCTTTTCACAATTTACATCAGTATAATTTCATGGGGTTAAATCAGATACATATTTTACTTACATTCAGATAGATGCTCCTTGCCATCCCTCTCACCCCCATCTTATTTTTCTACATATACCAACACACTCTTCCTTCTTCTGGTGCTCTATTCCAACTATAGAGACTGCTCATTATTTAGGTAAGATTCAGAGCAAGACTGAAACTAAATGATTTGCAATCTCTGTTTACCCTTGACAAACAGCTTTTTCCACGGCACCTTCAAGCTTATTAGAAAAGGTGGACTTAATTAGTAAAAGTTACAAATAACACTGAACAAAATAGTCGTTTCCAGCCTTCTGTGAATCTTTAAAAGATTATGTTAAAAAGCCAGTTTTGTCTGTAACAACTTAAGCCAAGAAAGGCTTTTTTATTTATTCAGCGTTTTCCTATTTTCTCCTCAATCTAAGCTAATTTACCTTAAAGTACTGTCATCAATGGTCCTCATTTATGCATGTGGTATACACAGTAATTCCAAAATGTAAGCTCTGTTTGATATAATAAAATATCTCTGTAACCCAAAAAATTCTAGACTAAAAGACAATAGCTCCTAGATAAGACTCTTCCAGAAATCTCTCTCATTTTCTGTCCCTCTAACTCTTCTCATTCCTCCCAACATTATTTAATAACAGATCCCAATATTTAACTGTGCCCATTGTCACTAATGCTTTTCTCTGCTTTCTTGTCAGCTAGGTAAAAGTTCTAATAATATGTTCTTTTTAGATGTAGAGAGAAATTCTGCATAGTAACTCCAAATATTTATATATTTATATTTATATA